>PVJD01005149.1:69553-120753 GCA_004026545.1 Mormoops blainvillei | reverse complement strand
CAGAGGATTGAACACGGGAAAAAGGAGGTGGGCAGGACAGGGGAGAGCAATGGGGGAAAAGGGGGGGGCAACTGTAATTAAACAACAATAAGAAATGTTTTAAAATAATAATAATAATAAAAATAACCAAAGACACACACACACACACACACACACACACGCACGCACGCAAAGGAAAGCTGAAGCACCAACCTGCATTAAAGTGCTGACTTGCAGCTAGTTAGAGCACTGGATGATGAAGGCCCGGCCCTAACCTCATTTTGTTCTATTTCAAGGCCACAGTCTCTACCCTAACCCTTGACTGCCCATTCAGCAAAGGCAAAACATTCCACAGCAAGACAAAGTGAACAAACAGATACTCAGCCCTCCAGAACTTACAGTTAAGTCATTAAATATGCCAGCTGATAACCTAAAACACAAGGGCAAATGCCCAGGTAGATAAATCCTTGTATTTTAAAATAATATACAAAATACAAGGAGAAAGCTAAGAATAAGAGGCCCTGATGTGGGGAGGAACTAGGGATAAGAAACATTACATTTTCAGCCACCAAAACTACTAGCTTGTATACATCCTCCCTTCTCACTTTTACAGTAGGAAAGGCGCTCCCCTTATGGGGTTAATTCCTTCACAGGTAATTGAAGAAATTCTCCCCAGGGGACCTCCTCCGTCAATCATCCCTCTCATAGCTTAGCTCCTCCCTAGCAGTTCCTCAGTAGCATCTAAACACTCTCTCAAGACTCTCCTAACAGAATAAATATTTTAAAAGAAGAGAATAAAAGAACTCCAAATCTACTCTTTCCCCGTGCCCTTCTAACTACCGCCCAGTCTCAACACCTCACATATTCATCTGCCTGTTCCTCCCCCGCTCATTCGTCAGCCCACTGAAACCTGGCTTCCTCCACTGCTACACTACTTAACTTCCTTCCCAACTGGATCCACTTAAACTGTTGTTGCCAAGATAAACAACACCCCCTTTTTGTAAATCCACAGGAAATGTTCGATCTCTATCTCCCTTGGCCTCTAACTTGCACTAGACTCATTGGACCACTGCCTCCTTGAAACCCTCTCCTCCTCACGCTCCTGCACCCCACTTCCCCTTCTCCCACTTCTCTGATTTCTCCTTCTTATCTCCTCTTCCCTTGCACATCTCAGATGTGTTATATTCCTCAGAGAAATGCTCTTGGCTGGATTCTCACTCCATACCTTCTTAGTGAGTAAATCCTCATGATTTAAGTGGTCACTTATATGTTCATAACTTCTAAATCTACATTTACAGGCTCATTACTTTTGCAGAGTTTTAGGTCTGAATATTGCCACTATATACTCAACATCACCATTAAGCATAGACATCTCAAGCTCAACTTGTTTAAAATGGAATCCACTCTTTCCCTTAAACCTTCTCCTCTTCTTATGCTTCCTGCCTTGGTAAATGGCACCACCACATAACGGGTTGCTTTAGTCAGAAATATTGGCATTACCCTTGTCTTCTTTCTTCAGTTGGTCTGTCTGGTAAACTACCGAGTCCTATTGATTCTATTCATTTCAATCCATTACTTCTTCCTATTTCAACTGCCAACGTTGAGCCCACCATCATCTGTTGCACTGATCACAGAAACGAATCCCAAATATCCTCCCAGGTTCCAGGCTTAAGCCCCTCCCACTCATACTCTACATTGCCCCCAGGTTGATTTTTCTAAAATGAAATGCTAACCTTCCTCCCATATCACACATCCTTAAAATCTTTCATAGCTTCCCCAGTGCCTCAGAATATAACCCTAACTCTCCACAGTGGCTTATAGGGCCTGATGATCTGATGACCTGGCCCCACCTCCCCCCCACAGCCTCATCCATGGCCACTCTTCCCTTGCACTCAGACCCACCCCCACTAAATCCCTCTATGATCCCCAGTTATGATTTGCCCTCTCTCTACAAGTCTAGACACAGCGCCCTTCCCCTGCCCTCCCACAGATCCCTATACTTCTCTTCCTCTAGCCCTTTGCACTTGTTTCTTAACGCATGGACTAGAGCCTCCATAAAGGATGATCATTTTCTTTGTCTTGTTCGTCATGGTACTCCCAGCACTTCAATGGTGCCTGGAATGTACAGGGCTATTAACACATATTTGGTTTAATCAATTGGCTGAGTAATTAGAACAAAGCTCAACATATCGTTAGCTGAAAGAAATGACAAGTCAAATTTGGTCAAATTTGCAAAGTTTGTTCCAGACAGGAGTGTTTTCTTCCCCCAGTACATTGCTCGGGGCTCCATTCCATTAATTATGAGATATCAAACCTTTTACTAAAGCTTCTAAGAAGCTGGTGACAAATATTTTAGCATAGAGGCTTCATAAGAGGAGACCATATCTTTTCTCATGGTGCCAAAGACGGGCTACCATAAACTCTGTTTGGAAACAACGTACGTCAATACTTCAGTGACAGGGAAGCATGCCAAGAGTTGGAAAAAAATGGTCCTCTCTTTCTCTGATGTCTCAAACGAGGATTCAGAATAATTTCTGTCTTCAGATCTCAGACATTGTGTGAGAATCAGAAGCAGTTGGACACCTTTTGATTGCACCTGCTACCAGTTGATGGCTGGGAAGGAAAAGCCTCGGGACTGCCTCTGTGACGTCAGCAGAGGACACAGTTCTGACCTTCCCAGAGTATTGGAGGTTTGAGGACTAACTCCCAGATATACAGTCTCGGACTATCCTCAGAAACAAGCTATTTATCAAAATCCAAAAGTTGAGGTTTACAAGGAACGTGTGTGTGCATCCATGTATACAACTGGTGTTTGTATGTGTGTGTGTGAGGATGTGTGTGTATGTCTATGAGTATGAGCTTTTGATTTATTGAGGCCCAAAAAGCGAGTTTAGATTCCCTACATACACAATCAGCTTATAACTACTCCCATCTCTACAGAAGGGCCAACACGACACACACACACACTACATGGACATTTATACGTATACAAAACTTACTGAGTCCGCTTATTTACTTAACTCTTAGCTTGCGTTATCTCTAATGCTCACAAGAGCCCTGCAGAGTCAACAGGATTTTATTCATTCTACAGAAAATTACTCTGGGCCCTAAAGGCCTAATTCCTTCAACGAGAAAAGAAAAAGTGCCGAGACTTGACCTTTGGTCTATCCAATTCCAAAGCCAGCCCTCTTTCTACTATACCTTTCTCCTCCTAAGTCCTCACTCTCCTAGTACTGGTTACAAGAAATGCTGGGGGAGTGGTTCTGCTTTACGATAAACCACCCAGATAAAAATGCTTCAGCGATAATTTCTGAGATGTCAGAGCAAAAAACGTACAGATTTCACAGGATGAAGAACCTGCCAAGTTATAATTGCATAATCACAGCGCTGCAAGGAACCAAGGGAGCCAAATGTGTGCTGGAGAAACTACAGATGTCATCTGGGAATGCTCTGAGCTTTGGGTTTTCAAGCTGAGACAATCTCCCTTCCACCGGAACAACAGCCTTATAAGGCTAAAGTAAGGCCATGACTTCCTCAGCTGAATCAACCTGACATGCACCGCCAATTCCCTGAGCTCACTGGGATTCCACTGGCTTGAGTGTCAGCCCCGTCATGGAAAGAACACCACCTCCGGGAGGACTGGGTTAGTCCCCATCCTGCACTGGATCACAAACACCCACCTTGTCATAAAGCTGATATGAGTCTTGCAGTGGGAAGACAGGCCAGGGATGGGGCAGGGGCAAGGAGGGGGCGACATGCTAGGGTCAGGAGTGGAGCTATTCAGGCTCCCCAGAGAAATTAGTCACAAGTCTTTTCCCTTCATTTCCATTTACAGTCCTTTATTTGGGAGCAACAAGCTCTAAGAGTGAAAAACAAAAGTCCTTCCACCCCAGCATGTGCTCTGAAGTTCACAGGAATGTTTCTCTTCATTTGCTTTGGGGCACAGAAGCTGTTTGCAAACAGCTGCGTCTTCCCACAGACAAATCGGACAGTAAGTGTTCCAGAGAAGGAGAGAGGTTGGGGAACAAAGTCAGCTATCCACTATTTGACTTGCTTCATAAGACCTTGTTCCCTAATACCAAAACGCTAAGAAAATAAAAGGAACATAGCAGAAACCAGCTCTAGGAATCTGCACGAGAAGGACCCCTTGGTTCCGAGAAGTCACATTAACCAGTGGTTGAGAAGTAATGAAAAGGTATGAGACCTCAAAGTCCAGCACACAGGAATGCTTCAGAAAATGGAATGTTAGCACTGCTGCCAAGTAACTTTCTTCCCAAGTATTGATTACTCTCTACAGATTATGGAAAATATTTTGTCTGAGATGTTATTTCAACTGTTTTTATTCTCATCTAGCAAGTATAGTAGAGCTACAGTGAAGCATGTGCTCATAATTTTCCCCCCAGAAGTAAATTACCACTATAGGAGCATTAAGGTGCTAGGGAGAGGATGAGGAGGTTTTCATAAGGAGCCCAAATAGCCTTACGAGAGGAAAGAGATGGCCAGCCCAACTCCTTGAGATTCTCCTTAGTGGGAACTCATAAGCGTACACTTGGGTGGCCCTAACCAAGGACCAGGTCAAGAAGGAGCTACCATCCCCTTTAAAAGAAAATATGATAGAAAGGGATTGGTCTGTGGGTAGGTCTGTACACCAAGACAGACCCCTGAGAGTGGGTAGTGGTTCTGGTTCTTGAAGGCTATTACCCTCAGAACTGGTACCCCGACCTACTGAGCACAAGCTTGGGTGAGTTGGTCTTAGGGAAGTGGGTTGGAGGGGAGTCTAAGAGGACAGAGCCCAACTTTTGCGCAGAGCATTCCTGGGTTAGGAGACATCAGAGAACCACTGTGGCTAGAGGAGCTGCTCAGAGAAAAGACTCTACCCTTCCATGATCTGTGTGAGTCCTTAATTTCCGTTTTCCCGAGTGAAAGGTTTGACACCAGCTATCCCAACTGGCAGCCTGATACCTCACGGCAAAATAACCAGCTTTTGGAGATGTTTATGGCATCATCTAGCTTCATGGAGTATGGAAGCCACGAGGTTGTGCCTCACAAACTCCTGCAGGGAATGGAATTGACCCACAGTCCCAGCTGCTTCCACTTTAAGTCTGTCAATGTTTGCACCACGACCCCACTTTCCAAGACCTGCTCCCTGCCAGTGATAGGGTGCCACGGGCGTGCCCTATCCTGGGAGACACAGGACTCCTCAGCTGGCTGCGCCAGGCACGGGGACGTCCCCACTGATTGGCTGAAGCTTTCTTAGTCTGCCAGCAGCCTAGCCTGCGTCCACCCAGGCTTCTCCCCCGCTCCCCTTCACTCGGCCAGGTTCACAACATGGCTGACTGCCAAACCAGACTCACAGCAGTGCCTATGCTCATCCATCGCATCTCAGGCAGAGTTTTTGGTGAAACACATCATCCAGGTGACTCAACTCCCCTACAGCCCAGATTCGGCGCCCTGAGGCTTCTGCCTTTTCCCCAAACTAAAATCTCTTTCCCTTTGAAAGGGAAGAGATTTCAGGCCATCGTTGAGATTCAAGAAAATACAACAACTGAGGGCAATTGGGAGAACTGTGTGAGGTCCCAAGGTGCCTACTTTGAAGGGGACTGTGGCGTTATTTTCCTATGTACAATGTTTCTTGTGTCTTGTATCTTCTTCAATAACTGTCTCTATTTTTCATATTACATGATTGAATATCTTATGAACAGACCTCATATTCTGAGTAATGATAAATAGTATTAAAGAAAACTAAAGCAGAGAAAGGTGCTAGGAAGTCATGGGCAGAGGGATAAAGTATATTTTAAACAGAGTAGCAGCATAAGCCCTTCTGAGAAAGCAAAAAATAGCTGAGACTTAAAAGTATTGAGAGAGTTAGCTGGGTAAGTCATCCGGGCAATGAACAGTCTACTTAATCTTTAATCTACACCATAAATCCATGAAGCAGAAGGCATTAGCCCTCTGTCACAAAAGAAACACCGGAGAGGGGTTATACACTCCGCTGGATCTCACTCCAAAGACAGTGTTTGCTGTTTACCATTATGCCTTTGCTATGAAGATGGATTCCAGAATCTTCTCACTTATGTTCTGAAATCAAAGAGAAAGCCCAGGCTTTATGGCTAGTCTGTCCTCTCTGACATCCTTTGCGACCTGACCGATCTAATTGGGGTAACACGGGAGCCACCTAAGAGATGAAGAGCAGGTTGTGCTTGACTAGTCCCTCCCCGGTGTGCTCTGTGCACAACACACACACACTAGGTCTCCAGCAATGCCCGGGGACAACGTTTGAAGCACTGTGACATCTCTCTGTCTCTTCCCAGCAGGAGGTTGGCACTGACGGGGGGGCCCTCACGCCCCAGCCGTGTGCACCGGGGCCAAGACCTTGAAGAAACTGGCCAGGTCTTTTGTCTTCCCAGAAGTGTTCCCTGCATAAATGGGGAAGAAAATTGTTCAGGCTGAGTAAATATTGAACTTTTTCTTGAGCTTGAACATGAAAACTGACAAAGTTATCAGCGTCGTGTGTAAAAATAATCTGATTACAACTCCTAATAGAGAGACGAGCCATCCATGGCTGTCACAGCCACACGTACAAATGCGAAATTAACTGCTAAGTGCTCTTATTTTTTAATTGTTTTTTTCTTAACAGCCCTTGACACATAATAAACCCTCAACAACAATGGCAGCTATTATTTTCATCAGCATCATCAATCCTCATCATCACCATCATCATTATCATCAGTATAAATCCTTTTTGTATTCCAGAGTCCCAGTAACTGTGGAAAGTGGTAATAGCGGCGACCCCATGAAGGTGCGTTTCCCCGCCACGGTTAACCAGCCCAGGCATAGGTCCCTGCGGGGGGGCCCTAAAACCAGCCTTCACCAGGAAAACTGTGACTCACGAAACCCATAGATATCTATGTTGTTCCTGCTGCAAATAACATCCTTCCCTCCGGGGTAATAATCGAGCCCATAAATAGAGTCTAAACTTCTACCCATTCACCAAAAATAAACTGTTAGTACTTTCACAATACCATACAAGACACGCCAATAGCTTTATTGGGTCATCTTATTTTTGCCTTCTTTCCATCTCCTGCTCTATTTGAATCTCTATCTGATCTGGAGGCCCACAGGATAATAACAGAACCACACCTGCGTATCCATGGTTTCCTAAGTCCTGAGTAACCAGGATCCTCTTACTCTGTTATCAGTAAACTTCAGAGGTTGTGTTTTGCTTTTGTTTTTTCATGAGCAGACATTTTGATTCACCAGCTCCTTTTCTTGCCCTGATATAAAATATCTGTCCCAGTGAACACTGTGATAACAAGATTGTTGTCCACGGGGCAGTGCATGGAGTGATGGGTATTTTTACATAACGGCCTCTAAGTTGAGAGCTGGGGGCATAGCCCCTGAGCGCCAGGGTAGTCTGGATTCACTCAATCCATACAGAATTCCACAAAGCATCATAGTAAATACAAGCTTTATTTTAACAGTTTGGAATTACGAACTCACTATGACTTGGAAAGAATATTTCCATCCATTGTTTTTCAATCAACCAGTGGGGTAATTTTTGAAATACAAGTTGGGATTCACATCTGATAAAGATTTTCTATACCTTGGAAGCTTCACTCTCCCAATTCTCTGGTGCCAGTAGTAAACGAAGTGATCAAGTTCAAAGCCTGAGAAACATCGAGCACTATCACGTGGGAACGTGGCTGCTTAATTGAATTCAAGAAGAGAAAGCTGTCCTTGCAGTCCCAGTCCCTACCAGCTCTGAGGGAGCTCTGAGGAAGCGGCAATACCCTTGCCTACAAATAAAAGAGATCCCTTTCCCTGGCTTTCACACCGTGGCGTTTGACTGACCGAGTCTCAGGCGTGTGCTCACTATGTGTTTGATAAGGGCTCACGGAGTGGCCCAGAGCTGGTCAGGAATCCTCCTAAAGTCTCAAAGATGGAATGCGTCCAGTAAGTAAATACAAATATAAGTAATAGGTAGTAATTTTTATTTTAACCATTGTAATTATATTAATAATAATTAAATATTATTATAGCAATAATAAGGTAAAAGAGTTATTGGGCCGGCTACGATAAGCTATTTTCAAAATGTGATTTGTTGCATTCTATTGCATTTCTCCTTATTTTTGTGGAAAAGAACATAGATAAACTAGATATGCAGGAATTAACCTGTGAACCAGGGACAGGAGGGGAAATCCGCACAAGGCAACCAGCTAAGACCTCAAGATCTTTCCTCCCATTTGCAACAACATGATAGACTTGGAGAGTATTATGCCGAGTGAAATAAGTCAGACACAGAAAGACAAATATCATATGATTTATCTCACTTATACGTAGACTGAAAAAAAAATGAGCTCAGATACAAAGAACAGATTGTGGGGGTGGAATGGCAAAACGGATGAAAGGGGTCAAAGGCTACAATCTTCCAGTTACAAAATAAGTAAGTCATGGGTGTGTATGTACAGCATGGTGACTATAGTTAAAAATACAATTTTGCAAGTTTGAAAATTGATGAGAGCCTAGATCTTAAAAGTTCTTGTCACAAGGAAAAAAACTTTGCAACTATGGATAGTGATCAATGTTAACTAAACTCATTGTGGTGATCGTTCCACAAGACACATGAATATGGAATCATTATGTTGTTTGCCTGTTCTGAACTGAGCAGCACACTTTTTGTTAGCCTTATGGGTTTGGGCAGGTTTGCACATTATGATCAAAGATGCACTGTGTAGGAACTGAAAGGGGCTGTATCCTAGAGATCACTTGCTTCGACCCCTCTCTGTTTGCACAGATGAAATTGTGGCTTAAAAGGGGTAAGGAATTGGATCAAAAATACAACATCTTGATGCAAGTGACAGACTAGAATCTGGAGCACATCCAGCCGTAGCCCGCGCTTTCCCTACTACTTCTTACGTAAGTATATCCTTAACTTTCTCTGTTTCTATTTTAGTCTAAACGTCACATAAAGTAAAAAGTCATAAATTAGTAGGGGACCACATTGACTTTGTTCCTTTTCCCATCCAGTCACCACAGTAGAACTTTCCATTCATCCTGATGACACCATTTTTTCTCTGCATGACCCCGCAACAAATGCCCACTTTACCACCATATCACAAAAGCCAGTCCAAGGGTCCTTTCCATTTCTTTACACAGAATAATATTATTTCTATCAATTAGCTCTGAGTGGCATCACGGTCATCACTACCACTACTTTCTGGGCTCAATAGCGCACCAGCTGTGTCCTAACAAATGTAACAACAGTGGCTTCCAGCCAAGTGTACAACTAAGATTTTTGCCAAGAATACATTCCCCATGGAGTCAAATGACAAAAGTACATAAAAGAGAACTAACATTCTGGCTGTGGCAGAGGGAAAATCCTCTCGACTTCAAAGAGGCTCAAAGGCTCACACAGGGAAAACTGACTGCTCTGTCCTGCTATCTGGGTCAAGGAACTGCCCAAAGGAGCTAGCGTGCTCCCCTTGGAAAGTGGGCGGCCCCCAATGGCCTTTGAAACCTGGCACCAGAGAACCTCAGGGCATCTCCAGCCTGCTCCCCTGAGGCTTCTCAGCCACCATGGTACAATCAGATAACCAGCTGATTGTCACTTACTGTCTAGGACGTTCTTCCACTACCCACCCCATCCACCCATGATTTCCCTTTCACTGGACTCGCCTGGTCCCAGTGGCATCAGTGGGGCTTTATTGAAAGAGACACAAAAAAACAATAATGTCTCAGCTCTCACTGAACTAGGAAAAATTTGCCCATTTTCCTCCATCCCCTCACACAGTCCAGTTCCTCCTGTTCACATCAGCACTGCTGCCAGGAGCACATGAAATGCAAATCCGACCATTTGACCCATCTGATTAAAAACTAAGGTTAGAGTAGCCCTGGCAGCAGACTGAGTCCAAGCTTCTCTTCAAGGAATTCAAAGGCTTTACAACCTACATTACCAGCAATAGCTTCACTGTCCCCTTAGGATGCTGTACATTTTCATTACATATGACTTTCCCTTTACTATTCAATTTACCTAGAATCCATCCCCACCTCACCTTGCCCACCTGACAAACTCCCAATGATTCTTTGAGAAACAGGTCAAATGCAGCTCATCCCTCTGAGGCTTTCGTCAACTATCTCAGGCCAAATTAACCGCTCCTTCCTCTGTGCCCCCATATGTTTCACTCATGCTGACTTTCCCAGGTCAATAGAAGGCAGAGTCAGATCTGACTCCAGATCCTAGAGTCTTTCTGCTATGCCATATTACCAATGGTATCATGCGTTAAGTCTGAATCCCTAGTGGCTGGCCAGTAAATGTGCATTGAATGAATGAAGGAATGACAGCCCATAGGTACCTTCTACTATCCTCCCCAAACTACAATTTATAAAGGATGCATCCAACTATGTATCATGCAATAATACCCCAATTTAAGGGTACCACAACCACATATCATGTAATTATATAGATCCACCAAAGGAAGATCATGATGCTTGTTTGGACACTGAGAAAGGAGAGGGGGGAAAAAGGGAGTAATATGTAATGCCCAGGGAGAAGCCTGATCCAAAGAAGCACTTCCTTTTAAGCTAACACATCCCTGAAATAGCCTCAGAGCATTTCAGCCATCCAGGTGCCAGCGGCCAATTATAAGCTGAAAGCATCACTTGCCGTTTGGGAAAAAGAAGTCAGGGTGCCTACAGCAACATAAACACAGAGACAGATAGGACAAGCAGGCCCTATGGAGAAATGCCAAGACCAAGAGAATCAAAGCTTTGAGTTATGTATCTACTCTCTATTGAAGAAAAATAAAGTAAAAGATAAAAATAATAAACTTCTTGATTTTGCCTCTTCACAAAAAAACTCTCTGCAAGAAGCTGCAAATAAAATTCACCCAACTAACTCCATGCTGAGTAAAATGTTGAGACATCAGCCCTTAAAGGAAAAATGAATAAGCAATTCAACATGGGTTTTCCCACCCTACGCTGAGAGTCTGAAATCATCCAGTTTGCCAACAGAGTCCTGTCTGCCAACCCACCTGCAAAGAAAGACACCATTTAAAACTTCAAATCTACTCAAGATGGCTGTCATGCAAAACCCACACTCAGAGGCTCCCCTCAAAGCTGGTGAGGAAGAAGGAAAGAGGAAAAAGCAAAGGAAATATTCTGGCAGGTCCTCTGGACTTTAGGAATTCCACAAGCAAAGGCATTGCCAAGATCTGCTTAACAAGATGTGTAGAGTTAATGAAGTGAGTGTTTGCAAAAATTCTATATTGTTGAAAACCATCTCATGATTTTCAAAAATCCATGTAATTTGAATGTAGGGGTAATAATGGTCTATTAGAGATTGATATTAGAGTCTAGGGCTATTCTCACATCTGTGCATTCGCAATGGCCAGTCCAACAAGGACATCAAATGATACGGACTGAGGAGCAGAGTCAGTGCTGGCTTTCATAGGCCCTACTGCCACTTTTCTGATGAGCCATCTAAGACTGGACTGAGTTGTTTTTTTTAGTACCCACACAACACCGAGCACACTGTAAATACTACTGAGTTTGTTTCTTCTTTCTGAGTTGTTTAAGAAAAAAGAGTACTGATGTCTACCTTGTTCCTTTACACCCAAAACATGCTATTAACCAAAGATGTACTGACATCTTGCTTGTCCATTTTCATTTAGCACGAAAAAGTGGCACACAGCGAAGGGAAGATCAAATGGATCCTCAGTGCTGTTAAAAGGAAAACTGTATCCCCTGCTCCGATATTATCACATCCCCAGGTAAGACCTCAGATGTTTGCCCTCCTGAGTTCTCAAATCACCAAGGATTAATACAGCACAGGTAGGAATTGCATTTTTCATCAAATAGTTATGGAGGACTTCTACTGGCTAGTCACGGTGCATTATGTTCAGGATGCAAATGTAACTAGGAAATGTCTGCTTATCTCAAGGTGAATTTCATCCAGGTTGGTCAGCTACTGCCCTCATCCTGGCCCCTAAGATCCCTGCCTTCTTCCCATCCCTTTCTATTCTTATGTGGCTTGATCTGTCACCACGATGTTAATGCTTCTTGGCTCTGTAAATGAAGCCCTGACTTCTAACGTCTCTCATCTTGTACAAACCAAATCATCCACAGATGGGTGTTCTCCGTTCCTTTAAGCATGAACTGATCCCAGGGACCTTTCTTTCCAAAACTGTTCACCCACCCAATTGCCTCCTTCCCTTCAATACTAGCTCCGTTATTTTAGTCTTCCAGACTTTACTTCCTACTTCTTCTTCAGCCCTTTATTTTTCAGGTCCTAGCACCTGTCCTTTAGAGTGGCTTTTAGGTCTGTTTCACCTTTCATCACCTTGTAAAGTAACTGGTTCTCTGCTCCTTCTAATTCATTTTTGTGTAACCTCGTACGATATTTTCCCTAAAAGAATTCATCATTATTTTCCTGTCCATGAAACTCAGTGGCTCTCTTGCCTGTCTTATCAAACATACGACACGTTCAAAACTTTCTACAGCTTGGTCTTTCCCTAGCTACACCATGTTATTTCCAACCACCCCGTATCCCCCGGCCTCTATTCTAATCAGGCTAGTTTCCATTTTGATGCCTTCATTCAAACTGTTCTCCGTCTCACCAAACCACAGCCGTCATCCATGGGTACGATTCATTTAAAAGTGTTCGCCAAGTACACACTATGCTGGACACTAGGAAACAGCGGAGAACAAAACAGGCACATTTCTTGCCCTTATGGGTTTTCCATCTACTGCTGTAAAAATTAGTTAACCTCCTGGGGAAAGTTTTGATCCTTTTATCCTACTTTATACCTTAAAAGGCATTCTTAACTTAAAAAAAAAAAACGGTGAAAGTATGGTAAATTTAATGTATAGTTTCTAATCTGATTGGAAACGAGTTTCCAAAAATAGAAAATATAAAGGAAATGACAGCATATACAGCTTCGTCATAGTCTCATCACTCCCCCCGCCATGAGGCCTTCTAAGACAAATCTATTTCAAAGGTTCTTTCGTTACGGAATTTTCCTTCTTTAAAAATCTACAGCCCTTAGTATTAGGAAGTCCAGGGCTTGGTTACGTTCTTTAGTGTGTGATCGTTTTTGACTTCTGGGCACCTGTACTTCAAATAGACACACAGCTTTGCCTGGTATTTCCTCCATAGCCCTTGCAATACTAAGCATCAAGTAAGCCTCATAAATACACCAGTGCAAAGGAAGCAACATCTAGACTTCAGTGTTCACATTGAAAAACCAGTCTATACAATTTAAAACCTCAGCCTCAATAATCCCAAATTTCACTATAGCATCCATCAACATTTTCAGTTAGGAGAAAACCTGACTCTTTCAAGACCGGTCTCCTCCTCAAGCCTTTCCTGCCTGGAATCATGAGGACAGGTAAAGAGAAAGGAGCAGAAAAGCGAAGGGTAATTAGTATGTGAACTAGATTATAGAGAGTCATGTCTTTCTACCTCTAAACAATATTTTTATCATTTGGGCCTCAAATGAACTTGTCACCAGACATCATGTGGGCTTTGAGAGCCAAAACCTTCGGAAGTTTTTGACATGACTCAGTTTCTGACACAACAATTTTTAATAAAGTAATGTTGTCTTTGCTTCTGTGGCATTTCCCAGAACAACGGTAAATCTAAGATGAGACAGAAGGGAATTTTACTTTATTTTGCCTTAAAGTTTTGTCCACTGAGAGAGTCGATGGCCTGCCATATTAAGTACGTGCAAGTCCCCGGAAAAAAGCTGGGGCAATTTGAGAGGAGGCAGGTCATGTTGTGTTCTTCCTTGGGACAGCTGCTCACCTGAGCTGGAAAATGGTTTGGTTCTTAATTTCTAACTTGGTCTTTAAGACATGGAAAGCTATCTGGTCCCCGCTAAATGGAGCAGAACATTAGGAAAAGCAAGTCTCACCTTGACAATTGCCTCTATGTTACTGATCCTTTCTCATAGCCACCAAGTACATTCTGGAGGAGAATTAAACCCTCATACCTAAAGCCAAACTGGAGCGAAAACTTTGGCAACTCTAACTATACAAACTCTGGAGACTAATTAAGTTTTTCTCACATTTTTTATTTCTTGCTGCTATTTAGCATTTGCATACCCCTCATTCTATTACTCTGAAGAGTGTTTGTCAAACACTAAATAAGCCACAGTGCAAGCTGGTTTTAAACGTCTCCCCAATGGCCCAAAATTAGAACAATGAGGTTTTTCAACAAATGTTATCTACAACCTAGAGATATATTTTAACATCATAGTAGTCAAATAATAAAATTACTGTACTTTGCCCTTCCCCAATCATTTCTGAAGTGTTATTTTTAAACATATCCATGAGTTGCCTGTAATGGTATCTCTGATAACCTGGCTCAAAACTATGAGCTGAGCCTATAAATAATGTCTTAGAAATATTGAAATGGGAAACTGAAACCCTAAATCAGTGGGCTCCAGGGAAGGATCTGAGGATAAGGTGAGTCAGGGTCAAGGGGCTCTTATGGACCACGGACAAGCTGCAGTCATGGGAAACGTGGCCAACGGAAAGAAGCAAAGGGACACAATGCACAGAGAAAAGCAAGGGCTCCATAAATTAAACACCACCGAGCCTTTGCTCCATGAGGCCTGACTGTACTTTGCTGCCTACTTTGGATTCCCAAGAGAATGCTCTTTGTCCTTATAATAAATCCTCCTGTCCATGGATTAAACTGAGTGGGTCTCTATTTCTGCAAACCAAAGAGCTGAAACCCGCATTCATCAGCGAAGCTATAGAAAGACTCGAGCGCACTCTTTGTAATAATGAAGATCAGTTTCCCAAACCTGTATGATGATGAAAATTATTTATGTTAAAAATACAGATTACCCAACGCCTTCTCTGTAGAGTTGGACTCCAAAGTTCTGACTCAGGCCCAAGAGTATGCTGATAATTCTTACGATAAAGCAAGTTTGGGTCACACTAGGTTAGGTGCACCCTGAGATCCTTTCCAACACAAGGCCAGTAAATTGAATGAAACACTCCTCCATACGCAGTAATAGTTTAAGTGTTCAGATGTGGAATCAAAGACATATTCCTTGCCCTTAAGGAAAAAAAATAAAAAACTTTTCTGGAACACACTAGACTAAGTCAATCAATAAAGGAAGGCTTTAAAGATCAAGGAACAAAGCCAAAATATGTGAGTGTATGAATTTGTGTGTGAGCATGCTTTGATCTAATTTTAGAGATTAAAACAAATTCTCTCAAAAAACATTTGAACTATGTCTGCATTACATAATTAAATCCATATAACATGGTAAATATGTGAGTTCTGTCTCCCCAAGCCCCAGAGCTGAACATTACAGTTACCTGTGCAGGGAGGAGCATAGTTTTATCTGAAGAGGACCAAGAAGAAAATGGTACAAATAGGGTCAGTTAAAAACTCTGAAAGTCAAAATTCTAAAACAGTGATACAGACATTAATTAATTAATTAATTAATTAATTGAAATTCTACAAGGTTGCTGTGAAATTACTAAATCCAAATCCCAGAGGTGGTATGATCCACAGGCACGGGAAATGCCTCGAGGAGCTTCGGAAGACTAGACAGAAACTTCAGGTTGATTTGGGCCTTCGCTTTGCTCAGTTGGTAGTTCTAACAGGACCTACGAATAATTTCCAGGACTCTTGCTTACAGAGCTATCTCCCTTCTCACCTCCTGCTTAGAAGAAGACAGGCCTTCAGCCCCCAGAGAACCTGAGACAGGCAGTGTTCCGACATCGTTAAGAGATTAATACTTGAACCAGATGGTTATAGATGAGCTAAAATTTTATTAGTTGGGTGGCATTTGTGGGTAAGACCTGTTTTCTCAGGGCGTCTGTTTTCTAATCTATAAAATGAGACTAAAACCAGAAATGAGACTAAAAGCAGATATCTTTTAGAAGTACTGAGAGAATTAGATCGGATACTGTATGGGCAGCACTTAACCCAGG
Source organism: Mormoops blainvillei (assembly GCA_004026545.1). Taxonomy (NCBI): domain Eukaryota; kingdom Metazoa; phylum Chordata; class Mammalia; order Chiroptera; family Mormoopidae; genus Mormoops; species Mormoops blainvillei. The sequence goes on along the minus strand of PVJD01005149.1, from coordinate 104,823 downwards.
ATCTGACACATAATCAAACCTCAATAAATGTAGCTATATGCATATTTGGGAGATTGTGCCAGAGGTTTCCATTGTGATAATCACACCAACCCTCTCGTTGTACAGATGAAGAAACTGAGGCGGCTAGGACAATAATGTGCCAGCTACAGATTGGCAGAATTAGGGCAAAAAAAATCCAGTCTTAGGCTACCTAGTTAGCAATCTAAGATGACCATTCAAATGTATTTGTTTGACAACACTGATTCCAAGAGGAACTGAATTAGAATTACACTCATTTAAGAAATTCTCTAGAAATTGATTAGAGCCTGTCATATTTTTGCGGAATACTTTTTAAAGGATATTCTCAGCTTTATGTGTTGGGGATAGCACACCGCAGATAGGTCCTCTCTGAAAGTCTTTGCTTTTTGTACACAAAACCTGTTTTTTTAAAAACCAACTAAACACAGTCATGTAAAGTTCAGCATAAGGAATACAGTCAATATTGTGATAACTATGTATGGTTCTAGGTGGGTACTTGAATTATCAGGGGGACCACTTTGTAAATTGTATAACTTTCTAAACACTATGTTGAAACTACTATAAGATGTTGAAGGTCAAAAAAATAAAGTGTACCAAGACCAAAAAACAGACTACAAATATCATTTAGACACAGGTGACAAGGTAGGGAATGGCTTGCTGTGGGTGTGGCAGTTACTTGATGTGGTCAAAGAAGAGCTCACTGGAAAAGTAGCAGTGGGGCTGAGTTCTGCGTGGTGTGAAGGAGACGGCAGTGCAAACACATGCGCAGATGCAACAGCAGGTGCAAAGTTCCTGAGGTCAGAAGTGCTGAATTTCAAGAATTGGGAAGTATTCCAAGGAGGTCAGAGCATGCTGTAAAATGTAGGGAAGTGTTTGGAGTGGGGGGCGGGGGGGTGGCTGTTGCATCACCAGAGTGTATGAAAACAGTTTGACATAGTGCCTATACATACAAATGTTTAATAAATGACAGTATCATAAATATGCTTTGGAAAGTCAGAGCCAACATGTCTAAAGGATCAGATATACCTCCCAGCAGACAGTAGACCCTCAATAAAGTACGATGGTCATTACATAATAAAAGTAATCTATGTAAAATTGTTAATGTAGTGCTTAGCACACAGTAAACATTTAAAACCACCTTTTAAAAAAAGAACATCATTATTAGTATTATTATGTAAAATATTAATATAGTCAATGTTTAATAGACATTTGTGTGTTTGTTAAACGTAGGGGGAAACAGCAACATAGTCTATGGCTAGCAGACTGAGTGATAGAAAACCTGGGTACTATTCTAGCCTGTTCCTAACACTTAATTACTGAGTGTTTCTGCAGTGCAAAGAGATTTTGTTTAGAGGAAAAAAGAGCTACTCTTTATTGAGGAACTCTGAGTAGCAGGGCCAGAATATGAAGAGATAACTGTGTGACTAAAGTTGGTACACTTTATCTCATGCTGGATGCCTAAATCCAACATTTCTTTTTTGATGACATAAAGTCATCCACACTTCATACTCGTTTCATTAAGAAACATAGTTCATGAAGCCCTACACTGAACCTCATTTTCAGGTCAAATCTCAGAGTAGCACACACAGAGAGAGAGCCCAGAGAAGGGAACTAATGCTGGCTGCACAGCCACGACGTCCCCCACCCGCGGATTGCCACCTTCTCCTCACTGCCCACAACAACTCTCAAAGGCAGGTGTTAGCGTTACTTTTGCTTGAGGAAGCCAACAACCAAAGACATGAAATAGTTCATCTGAAACTATGCAGTTAGTAGGTGACAAGGCAGGCATCTGAGGCCAGGCCTCTTGTCGGCTCCCTGTTGGTGTCCTGAGAGGCGACCGTGGGTGACGGCACAATCAGAGAGGCTCCTAACACACGGGCCTCACGTTTGTGCGCTGGCAGGATTTCCACCCGGGAGCCTGGCTGCCAGAGGCCACACAGGGAGAAGGAAAAGCCTGCCCCTCCTGGTATGATCCAAAGACCAACCCAGCACATTTTCAAATTTCACATTACATGGTAAAAAGTATTTTAATGACGTTAGCCCTACAATATTTCAAGCTCCCCCTTCTTCTCCAGAAAACGTAGACGCAAGCTTCCAAATGTCTCCCTTGAGAGAAAATAAACCTCTTGCTCTTGTTTCTTCCAAAGGAAACTCAATTTTTCTCTTTTGGAAAATAAAATTAATCTCTTTCATCAAAAGATTGGGTTTACCCAATATCCTTTACCCTTTCCAGGTTTCCTTTTAGTTAGGCGCCCTCCCAAGCAAAAGTTGGGGAACATGGCCTCCCCCAAAGCACTACCAGTGGACCGCAAATACGACCCATGCTCCAAGTGGGGTCTATGCAGCCCCCCCCAGCAGGCCCGTGCTGGTGCAGGGGAGCCAGGGATCCATCACCGATGGAAGGGACAAACCAGCGGCTCTTACAATCTCACTTGAGGCTGGATGGAAGAGGGCAGGGAACTCCAGGACTCCAAACCCATAGCTTAAGAATTTCACTCCAAAGCCCCTCCCAGAGGCTCAGCTGTCCCTTTGGTTAGACATAGTGGCCACCAGAAGGCTCAGACCCATTAGGGGAGGGAAGAGCAAAGGCAGACACGATAAGCCAGGCAAGGTCTGGTATCTCAGCCTAGAAGCTTTTACTCTCACTCAGGCTCACAACAGAGTTATAAATACCATTTACAACTCTTTTCTTAACGGAGACAAATACGATGCCAATTTTATAAATAAACTGAGGCTGACAAAGTGACAGCCTCAATACTTGTTGGGAATTTCCTTGGGAAATTAGCAAAAGAACTAATGTTGAACTGAGTGCCTCGCTCCGGAGGCAGGACTGGGTTGCAGTCTGAGAGCTACCACTGAGACCCCAGTGTACTTACCTGTGAAACAGGACTAGTCAGAACACTGCCTCATAAAGACATGGCTTAGGATCAAAAGAGATGATTTGGTAAGAGAGTGTAACGGTTGGGGTCTCATCAGGAAACCGAAGCCAGACAATATGGTAACGTGATCGGAGAAGGTTTAATGTAAAGAATTGTTAGCTATTGACAGAGGATTGGCTACAAAGGAGAATAAAAGAGAACTCTAAGTCTGAACAAAAGACACTAAAGGTACCCTGAGACCCAATTCCAGTGTGGTCGGAGGTGAGGGTGCCTTCTGCACCAATAAGCAATTTGTACTTAGACACCAGCTGAGTTGTCCTACAATGCAGCTAAACTTTGGCACGCTCTACCTGGAGATAGCATCAGATTCCACAGGGTCAGGGCTCAGTCCTACGAGACCGCCCCCTCCACGAACAGTGCAGATGCCAACTGCAAGTCCAGGTTGTCCTCTGTGCTTCTGATTGACCAGCTATAAATCAGTGGTTCCCACATTTCCCTCCTTGAATTTGATTATTTGCTAAAGCAGCTCCCAGAACACAGAGAAACATTTTACTTCCTAGATCACTGGTTTATTTTTTTTCTCTGTAATATTTTTTTATTGATGTTCAATTATAGTTGTCCCCAATTTTCCCCCATTACTCTCCCCTGCCCTACTCACCCCCCACCTCCCACATTCAATCCTCCCCACCCCTCTTGTCTTTGTCCATGAGTCCTTTATACGTGCTCCTTGACCTGACCCCTCCCCTTCTTTCCCCTGTTATCCCCCTCCCCCTTCCCCTAGATCACTGGTTTATTATAAAATGATACAACTCAGCAACAGCCAGATGGAAGGAATGCAAGGTCTAGGTATGGGGAAAGGGCACAGAGTTTCCAAGTCCCTACTCTCCCTGAATTTCCACATGTTCATCAATCTAGAAACTCTCTGAACCTTGTTTTGGGGTGTTATGGAGCCTTCATTCCATATTCACAGCTGATTAAATCACTGGCCACTGGCAACTGACTCAACTTCCAGTCCCTATCCTCTGCCCAGAAATCAAACAGGAGCTAAAAGTTCCACGCCTCTATTCAAAGTTAGTTCCCCTGACAACCAGTCCCATCCTTACATGATTTCCAAAAGTCACCTTATTAACATAAACCCAGTTGTGGTGGAAAGGGGCTTGTTTTGAATAAGGAGACACCCATTTCACATTTAAGGCTCTGCAGCAGTTTCAAAAACTGAGGAAAAGAGACCCAATATAATGACAAAAGATATATCCATTGTCCTTATTGCTCAGTAAATTCCAAGGGTTTGGGAAGCCATGAGCCGGGACTGCAGGCCAAGACCAATATAAGTCACAATAGTGCAGAACCCAAGGAAGGAACAATGTTGGAGGAGAATCCCCAAGGCTGGGATTCAGACATCATTTGAGGGCATGACAGCAGCCCACAGATGGTGGAGAAGCCTTGGCAACAGGTCAGCAAACCTCCCTCCCGCAGAGATGTTGCCAGTCAGGGGACCACCGCTGGACGATGAGCATCAGTGGGTGTCCAGGTGCTACTGTCCACCGTATACTTTAGGAGCAAGCCAAAAATAGCACACCAGGACCAGGGAAGAAAACCTTTGGGGTCCCTCCAGCGCTCTCTGGCAGCGGGAGATGAAGCAATGCTCTAGCATCACAAGCAGGACCATAAAGAATGCACTTGGAACTAAGCGATAATAAATTGATAACTGTCACAGAGGCCTGATGATGATTATCATCATATAGCCATCATTACATTATCACTTCTCCTACAGAGTCATTTGCCAGAATAAGTGGAAAGTGGAGGTGGACCAAGAGTGTGACAACCGGTATCCACCTGAACTTGTTGTGAACTGGGCTCATCGTCTAAAGTTGGAGACAGGCTCAGTTGGTTTGGAAAATAGCACCAAGTGCTGCTGGAAGGCTGGAACTTTCTGCTCCGTACAGCAGGATCTGTGCGTCTCTTTCTCTCCCTGCTAAGCTCACACACACTCCAGGAAAGCTTCCACAGCAATTTGAGTCACCAGCTGTCCTTTCCTAGGATTAGCCCAAACTCAGAGCTATGTAAGCAACATCGATTTTTTTTTTGACTCTTCACCCGAAGATATGTTTATTTATTTTAGAGAGATGAAGGGAGAGCGAGGGAGAGAGAGGGAGAGGGAGAGGGAGAGAGAAATACTAATCAGTCGCTTCCGTATGCACCCAGACTGGAGATCAAACCTGTAACCTTTTGATGCACGAGATGATGTTCCAACCAACTGAGCCACCTGGCTAAGACAGCAACACAGCTTTTAATTATAGACCCAGAAGAGCACTGGCAAACAAGGATCAGCAACACTGAAATCTCTGACTCCCACTTTCCCACCAGAGGGTTCCTTATAGCCATTGTAGTTAACAAGGAAGATGAGTAAAGGCAGCTGTGACGCACCATTCCCAAACACAAAGAAACAGGACATTGGCTCACCTTGCAACTAGTGAATTTGAAATCGACATAAAGGGAAGTGTGCACGATTGTGTGAGGATCATATCAGGTTGGATAACATCTTGGAACAGCTGCAAAGACTTCCTTTTAAAATAAGATGCATTCTGATGGCTCGGCGTTATCCAGCTGGTAACCCCTCAAGGTACTCTCCTGCCCCAGCTCCTCCGGGGGGGTGACGGTGTGTGCCATAGCTTGCATAAAACTGAAAGAGGGATTGTGTAGGAAAGGCCCTGAGGGTTTCACATTTCCATTCCCAGTATGTGCCAAGGACAGGCCTGGGAGGCAGCAGCTCCCGGGCCCGAGTGCGAAGCCATTTCAGGCCAAGCAGGAGGTAGCAGTAACCCACCATCACTGGATAAACAGTCCAAGGACCAGAATAAATGGGAAATGATGACATTCTCAAATAAAGCCGTGAGTCCTGTGTCCAGGAATTTCCCTTGAGGTAGAAAACAAGGGGCCTCCTATTTGGCTGTGTGATTGGCAGGAAAAGAATAGCACATTTTAGCTCAGTGGGGATAGCTGTGCTCCAGGCTGGGCTGGGCTGGGCCCCAGAAGTTTTCCATCTACATTTTTGAGGAGCTTCCAATTTCTTCCAAATGAACATTTCCCAAATGTCCTGCCTGAAAATGGTCCCTCTCCACTCAGGACATGTTTTTCTTTCTCAAGGTGCTGCCTGCCCCCAGAGAGCTGCCAAGACCTGCGGTACCCAGTGAGCCTGGGGGAGCCTGTCTTAAAGTTTTCTTGGAGCTTTTCAGAATCACAAGGCTTTAGAGCAAGGTGGGCGGAGACTTCCAAATCCCGTGCCTTGTACTTACAAACGAATCTATCTCATCCAATCGGCTCGCTCTCCAAAGGAGGTGCCCAAGACTCGGCGCAGTGACGGGACTTGTCTGAGACCACACAGCGAGTTAACAGTGAGAGTGGATCTGGCGAGTTCCTCCGCCTCACCTCCGTCCCGGCTTTTCCCTACTTCACCTGTTTGCAAGTACCTCACAAAGCATCCAGGGATCAGTGACTGGATCATCTTGGCTTTTTTCGTGTCTGCTCTGAGTCCATCCAGTCGTGAGAAATCACGCAGTTGGATAGGGCACCCAGGAGGGTGGTATTAGGGTTAGGGCCAGGGTTAGGGCAAGGGCTAGGGGTTGGAGGAGGATGAGAAGAGTAGTCCAAGACGACAGATTAACATCTTCCCCCAATGTAGTTCCATTTCCATTTTCCCCTGGCCTGTCCCAAGACCACTAGTCCTTGCATATTAATACTATGAACAAAATTAGCAGATTGGAACACAAGGTGACAAGTGCTAGAGGAAGAGCTTATATCTTAGTCATCTGCAGTCTCAGAGTACCAAAGGCAGCGTGTATCTGTTATCTATGGCTATGTTGCAAACTATCTCAAAATGCGTAAAATAAGGACCGTTTGTCTGCAGCACTTGCCCGTAGGTCAGGAGTGTGAGCAAAGCTCGGCAGGTGCAGCTCATCAGTGCCGCGCGTGGTGCCGACTGAGGCAGCTCAGCTAGGACTGGAGAATTTCAGATGGTCTCACTCACATGCCTGGGGCCTCGGTGTTGGCTGTTAGCTGGGGCGTTCATATCTCTTCTCTGTGGCCTTTCTCTCCAGCAGGATAGCCAAGACTTCTTGACATGGTGGCTGGACTACAAGAGGAAAGGGAGAAGCTGCAAGGCCTCTTTGAGGTCTGGACTCTGGAGCCCCGGAACATCATTGTTTCCTTCACATTCTACTGGTCAAGGCAAGTCCCAAGGCTGCATTAAGTGAGAGGTTCCGCCATCTTTTTTTTTTCTTGGGAGAGCAGCAACGTTGAGTCGCAAAGGGTATGAACTGGAAAAGTGGGGCCCCTTTGTGGGGGGACATTTTTACAACTTGCTCCATAGTTTTTCACAGGGAAGGGCAGTCTGAGGTAATGAAGAGAGAACTAGAAACGAGGGTCGGTGGTGAAATCTGAGCCTATTCTCTGCCTCTTGCTATTAGCGTGGCCTCTGGCAAATCACCTCCCCAGCTTCCTATGGTAAGGTACTCTCTTCTATAACATAAAGTGACTGAATTGGAGCAAGTAAATGACTTAAGTGAAATAAAAACACATTGAGACTGTGGGATATGATGCCATTCTAACAATTTTAAATCCACATATTAAAGCTGTATTATTTTATTTATACTGTTCCTCCTTCTAAAAAGCATTTGAGGCAAACCGTGAGTGGCTGAGCAAAGGGCACTTTATAAGTCCCGAAAAGAGCCGTCTGACCTAGCAGGCTGAGCTTCCACACCCAGGTTTGCCACTCTTCAGCACGGAGAATCACTTACCAGCTCTGGCTTTCAGTGTCTTCATCAGTACAATTACATTTTCGTCAGGATTATGAGTTTTTTTCTTGATTTTTGTGAGGATTATCATAAAATACCTAGCACAATAAGCACTAAAATTCTTTTTAACACCATTATTATTTAAACATTTTTTAATCCTCACCAAAGGATATTTTTTCATTATTTTTAAAGAAGGAGGAAGGGGGTGGAGAAGAAGGGGAGAGAGAGAGAGAGAGAAAGAGAGAGAGAGAAACATCAATCAGGTTGCCTCCCTTACACACCCCAGACTGGGAATTGAACCCACAGCCTAGGTATGTGCCCTGATTGGGATCGAATCCACAACTTTTAGGGTATTGGTTGACACTCCAACCAATTGAGCCACCTGACCAGGGATATTATTCAGACATTTAGGTTGTAACAAACAAATCTGAAACTCATAACTTTAGCGGTCAGAATTTCTGGAAAAACACCAGTCTGTGCTTGAGCAGCTTTTTAAACTTTATTTTTGAAACAAACCCAGAGCTAAAACTTTTCTTTTTTGAAGTCAGGGTCATCTTTTCTTTGAAAAACAAAAACCCTATTACCTAAGGCAGTTTTTGTGTAGTTTTTGTGCCTAGAAACCTCGGTCGGAGGTGAGAAATCCCATCAGAAGAACCAGAGTGGCAGACCCCTCACCTCAGGCTGTAGGTGGCCCAGCACTGTCTTCCTTGGGCCCGTGGGCTGGACAGGTACCCAAACACCATACTTGACATCATTTATGTCACCCCAAGAACTGATCTTTCTGGCCTCCGTTCTGCGGCCACTTGCCCAACACCATTCACAGGTGCCAGAGTGTCACATCTGGGCATTTAAGCCCAGGTCTCCAGTGAGGCTGTCTGGCAGCTCAGTCGGGAAAGATGTGGTGGGGAGTCCTGCCACTCCCACCATTTGACCTGGGCGTAGCTGCTCTGTTGTCTTTAGTGCAATTTGCTGGTTTGGATGGGCTGAAGTAGTCTTCCCAGGTCACACTGCATTGAAATCCCCATACCTCCTCCAGCCAAGTTCTCTTTTCCCTCTGCATGGACCAGGCTCGTGACCAGCACTGAAGTCAACTGGACTCAGCCGCTCACACAAATCCATGTGGATGGCCCTGAGGACCAGGGTCCTGGGAAAAGGAGAGAGGTCGAGATGACTAATGAAAAAGGAGGAATCATGACAGACTTGGCTTCATTTAGCCAAGAAGCACCCAGTCCTGAAAGGAACTGAGGGATGGGCTCCTGAATAAAACATGGGCCAGATGTAAGTGGTTTCTGCCTTACCTCTATATTTCAGTTGACGGTGATGGAGCCACCTGGAGGTGGAGAGGGTGTGGGCTTCCCAGGGCCAGGGGTGGTCGAAAGAGCCCAAAGTTATAGGAGTTGGATTCTCATTCCTGCTCTAACACTTACTGACCATGTGACTTTGAACAAGTCTATTCCCCTTAGCTTCTCTATCTGTAAAATGAGCATCTAATGGATCGGAGGTTCTGAATCTGGTGCCTGTGGACCAACCATGAGCCCCCTGAGGTGGGCTTCTAAACTCCTATTGATTGGCATTCTCAGTATAAATAAATGCAGTCCAGATGCGGTCTAAGCGAACTCAATCTATAATAACTTAGGAACTTTTGCCATCTCATTCTAAAAACACATGCCGAGTTTTTCCAAACCTGGGTGGGGCCTTCCCCACTTACAAACTTTCATCCCGGATTGTTCAGCCAGCTTGAGCTTCTCTTGTCCAACATCCGAGCTCAGGGGAAACTATAGGGCATTAGCACTGAAAGAAACATAAGGTCAGCATTAAGTTGCTGCAGGAACTGTGAAGAATTCCAATAAAATTACATAGTATGAGAATCTGGCTCGCTCGTCACAAATACATGATTCTCGTTGAGATAAGCTGTGACCGTGGAATTCCTATTTGGGAAACAGAATGTTCCCTTCAGACAATTTAGCCATTCCTTTCTCAGAGAAAGCCTAAACTAAACAACCACCCACGAGAAGGTAACATCAATAAAATAGTAACATCATGAGTTTAACGCAGTGCAGGACCCTTCTAAACCCAAGCCAGTCAGCACTGGCTTAAAAAATATTTTTTAAGGAAAAAAAACAAAAGAGCCATGCTGATGTAACAGGATCGAATGTAATACAGACAGACCCTGGAATCATGTAGTGGCCCAAGATAGGTGACCGGGGAGAGGCCAAAAAAGCTACAGAGCCCACCTGGCAAAAAATCAGCACCAGCAATAAGAGATAAAGGGGGCACTTTCCCCAGACTGACCCTCTAGGTTTCTTTCATAACTTACTGGCAGCGAACTGAGAAAACTGTGAGACTGAGTTACTGATGTTCTGCCATTGTCAAAACCCTTGCTTTCGGTGAGGAACCCAAATGCTAAGCAAGCACAGAACCAGCCTCCCCTCTGGCCCAGAGCAGCTCATGCCTCCTCAGCGAGAATAGGCTTGGGGTGCACTGAATGCGGGCTCACTCACTCATGAACTCATGCCACAAACGTTTCTCGATTACCCATTACCTGCCGGTGCTCTCCAGCAAGGAGATGAGAGATGAGTTAACGTCATCCTTGTGTCAGGAACTCAGAGTCCAGGGACCAGAAGAGATGCCTGACCACTCGGCAGTCCTGGAATGAATGTAGACCATTTACATTAGAAGCTGAGAAGCAGCCATGGGTTTTTCAAATTTGATTCCTTTTTTTAAGTTTAGCGAATTTATTGGGGCAGCACTGGTTAATAAAATGATATAGGTTTCAGGTCATTTAATAAAAAAATAAATAAAAGCCTGACCCTCAGTCTACTACCAACTCCTTATCACTGGTTGGCAACAATAAAGAAAAGCAAGCTAATTTTGCTTTTTTTAATTTCCAAAATGAAACGCAAGTGGAAAAGAAAATTTACCCCCCAAAAAAAAAAAATTCAGAAATCCTGCATTCAAAAAACAAAGAGTCTGTGATTAACTAGGTCACATCTCCCTTACAAGTTGATTGTACTCAAAAACAAAACGTTTCTCTTCTGTTCTCGCCCTACCAAAATGGGCCTGGTGCAGTAGAAGAACAGAAGCTCAGATGAACCGGGCAAGGAATCTCAGGTATCGAATAGCTGATATTTACTAGGGGCATATGTGCCTGGTTCTGATCTAAGCAGTTCTATATGTTGACCTCATTTAATCCTCACACCACCCTATTAAGGGGATACCGTTATTAGCCTTATTTTGCAGCAGAGGAAGCAGGCCCAGAAAGGTTAGGTAACATGCCCAAGGTCACACAGTTAATCAAAGGCAGAGCCTTAAACCGAACTGAGCCAGTGCAGTGGGCCCCGGTTGCGTAGCTTTCCCTGAAGCTCAAAATGTAGGAGGTCTAGGGGGTGGATGCCTCAGCTTCTTGGCAGCAAAACCTGGTGCCATAGCAGAAGCTTTGGGTCAGGCAGCCCAAGTGACTTGAATCCTGATTCTGCTGTTCACTGGTGTGTGATTTTTGGTAGGTTATTTAACTACTCAAGTCACAGGGTCCTCATTTGTAAAAAAAGGCACTAGCAATCTCTTTCAGTATTGTTTCGAGGATATGAGGATTTAGTGAGAAAAAACAAAACCCATGTAGAATTCCGTGGGTTTTACATTTCATACCCGTGAGTTAACAATAGTTTGACCAAGAAGTTGCACGCTGTCAAGATGTATCAAAGCAGTAAAGAGTCACACGTTAGAAGGTCTGATTCATCCATATTCTGTGATTTAAAAAACAAAGCAGGTTTTTTTTTAATTTTCCAGAGCATCTGCTAAATTCATAACGACTTATTTTGAAATACTAGAAAGTGTAGTAATTAATTCTAACCAAGGAAACTAATAACCAGCATCACGACTGTAGGTCAAGCGGAGGGGCTGTGGACCGCGCAGGGCGACTGGGCGCTCTTATTCAGAACAGAAGTCGCATCCTCGTTCGAACAGTGGCTAACCACCATGGAGGTGAAAACGGGTCACGTGAGACCGATCGTGTGTGCATATGTGCGTACAGCAGGAAACGTTCTTACTGAGCATTTTCACAGAACTTTAGAACTGGGAACAACTATATAGAAACCCTAAAGATCACCTAGTCTAATATTTGAAATGGTCAGGTGAAGTGGGAGCTGAGCGTTCTTTCACTTCACTATGCTGAAATTTGTTAATAAAGCACATTCGTATACACATTTTCGGTGCTCAGTCGCCCATCCTGCTTGGTGTTCAGCTGATATCAAACCAATGATTTCTGAGACTTTGCAAACAGAATAGGGCTACTTAACTTGGGTTCTACACAATTCGGAGCATTGAGACTCTGAAATAATATACAAAATCAGTGTGCGCCTTTTACTGGTGAGGGGGCTCTTGAATGGGTCTGTATATAGAACAAAAATGCACATTATAAGAACCATGTTACTCTAGGTACAAAGGCCAGAATACACAGGTGTAGGTCCCCTTGTGGAAATCAGCACATGATGTTTATGTGGAAAATAAAATAAGCTCTGAGAGATATGCAAATAATAAACTTCACTAGCCCAATAGAGAAAAAATTTGGAGTTCGCTGCTGAGTTGGTTGCATGAACACAGATGTGCAACATGCATGTACCAACAGGAAAAAGCAGTGTTCTCCTGGATATTTCCTGGTTTCTGTGTTTTCTAACATGAGCATCAATAGTTCACTCTGTATGGTTGCTCTTCCACCCGTTTAGAGCACATTACTTCATGCCTAACTATGGAGATATTAAATACCAGAAGTACAGTAGTAAAAAATACAAGGCATTTGGTGTCAGACACACATGGGATCAAATTCAAATTCATAATTATTACCTAGATGCCTTGGACAAGTCGCTCAACCTCTCAGAGTCCCAGCTTCCTCACCTGAAAAGTACAGGTATTAATGCCAACCTCAAAGGGTGCCCTGAGGACTAACACAATAGTAATGTCCACAACATACTTAAAACATTGCCAAGGAAGTAGTAAACACTCAGTAAATGCTGAACTGCAGCTAGGAAAGAGATGTTCTTATCTTATTGAAAACCACTGAGAGCCAATTAAGACTTAAAAAGGTTATTTAGCAAGAACCACTAGGGCCTCTTGAAGTCCGGTGGAAAGGATTTCAACAGATACCAGTCTGTGGGTGATAGAGACATCTATTCATTCGATAAGTATTTGTTAAGCACTACAGTTTGCCAGAGAGATGGTGATGAATAGGCAAACATTAATCTAATAACTGTAAAAACAAATTTAAGAATGATCGTGATGAGTGTGCAAAGGGAAGAGTACTGACCCCTGAGCTTTAGTACTAGGGAGGTGTCATGGAGGCAGGGAGGGAGGGATGCTTGGCTTGAGATCTGAAGGATGAGTGAGTGGGCTCTGATTAGGATGAGGGAAGGGAGGGAATTCCAGACCAATGATTTCAGTGGTGAAGAAGAGGAAAGGTATGGGAGGTGGGGGGAGAGATATAAGACAATAGCAAGAGAGGTGCAGTCAAATTAGGGTGTTATCATTATTATTATTGGAAGTTGAATGAAGTACTGAAGCAATGGATAGAGGGTTCTAAACACCCTGTGCTCCTGAGAAGAACCTGAGAAGTCCCATTTGGTTATTTTTGCTTTTGTTTCCCTCACTGGAAAGAATGTATCCAAAAAGATATTACTCAGACTGATGTCAAATAGTATACTATGTTTCTCTTCTAGGAGTTTTATGGATTCAGGCCTTACACTTAAGTCTTTAACTCATTTTGAGTTTATTTTTATATATGGTTTTAGAGTATGATACTCTTTCTTTCTTTTTCTTTTTCTTTTTTTTTTTTTTTGGCATGTATCTATCCAATTTTCCCAACACCATTTATTGAAGAGACTATCTTTACCCCATTGTATATTCTTGCCTCCTTTGTCATAGATTAATGGACCATATAAGTGAGAGTTTATTTCTAGGCTCTCTGTTCTGGTCCATTGATCTGTGTGTCTGTTTTTGTGCCAGTACCATGTGGTTTTAATCAATAGAGCTTTATAGTATAGTTTGAAATCAAGGGCATGATTCCTCCAACTTTGTTCTTCTTTCTCAAGGTTGCTTTGGCTATTCATGGTATTTTGTGGTTCCAAATAAATTTTAGGAATATTTGTTCTAGTGCTGAGAAGTATATCATTGGTATTTTCATAGGAACTACATTGACCCTATAGATTCCTTTTGAGTAGTATGGTCATTTTCATGATATTAATTATTTTAATTCATGAGCACAGTATATTCTTTCATTTATTTGTGTCCTCTTCAAATTTCCTACTTCAATGTCATATACAATAATTTTTAAAGTACAGGTCTTTCACCTCCCTCGTTAAATGTATCCCTAGGTATTTTATTCTTTTTGATGTGATTGTAAATTGGATTATTAATTTCTCTTCCTGATTATTTGTCATTAGTGTATAGTAATGTGACAGATTTCTGTATATTAGTTTTATATCCTGCTACTTAACTGAATTCTTTTATTAATTCTATTAATTTGTTGATAGCTTCTTTAGGATATTGTATGTATAATATCATGTCATCTGCAAATATTGATGGTTTTACTTCTTCCTTTACAATTTGGATGTCTTTTATTTCTTTATCAAACTAAAAATCTTCTGCACAGCAAAGGAAGTCATCAACAAAACAAAAAGGCAATCTACTGAATGGGAGAATATTTTCAGAAATGATACATTCAATTAGGGGTTGATATCCAAAATATATAACAAACTCACACAACTCAATAACAAAAATAAAATAAACAATCTGACCAAAAAATGGGCAGAGGGCATGAAAAGACATTTCTCCAAAGAAGAGTTACAGATGGCCAACAGACAAATGAGAAAGTGTTCAACATCACTAATCATCAGGAAAATGCAAATCAAAACCATAGCGAGATACTACCTCGCACCAATCAGAAAGGCTATTTTCAAAAAGTCAATAAATAGCATGTGTTAATGAGGACGTGGAGAAAAGGGAGCCCTTGTGCACTGTTAGTGGGACTGCAAATCGGTGCAGCCACTATGGAAAACAGTATAGAAATTCCTCAAAAAACTAAAAATAGATTTACGATACAATCTAGCAATTCCACTTCTTTGTATGTATACAAAGAAAACAAAAACACATTTAAAAAGATACAATGCGTACCTATGTTCATGCAGCTTTATTTACAAAGCCAAGATATGGAAGCAACCTAGATGTCCATTAGTGGATGGATAAAGAATATGTAATATATATACACATATATGTATATGTATATATATACACACATATGTATATCAACATACATATACACGCATATGTATATATGTGTGTCTGTGTATATATACACAATGAAATATTATATATACACACATATGTATATCTATGTGTGTGTGTATATACACAATGAAATATTAATAAAAATAATGAAATCTTTTTTAAAAGAATGAAATCTTGCCATTTGTGACAAAGTAAATGGATTTAAAACAGTGATTTTCAACATTTTCATCTCATAGCACCCATAAACTAATTACTAAAATTCTGTTGAATACCAAAAAATGTTACATATTTTGCTGATCTATCAAAAAATAGGTATAATTTTGATTGACTTACAAAACATAATAGGAATTGTAATTATCTACCCTTTTTGCTCTAAAGCAACTTTTTAAAATATCTGGTGCCCATACTTGTATATAAGGATTTCTGTTACCAAGAATTAACCAATCAAATGCAACCTTGTTATGTCACATGACCAATGAGACGCAACTCTATTATATGACCTATATATTTACAGTTCAAGACAGGGAATTCACACCAGACGGCTACTGTTGTGATGGCTGTTGTCATTTTTTTATTTGACAGTCTAAGGGAAAAGAGGTCAGTGCCCCTGACTAGTCAAGTGTTGCATGTTTTAATAATTCTTGCGACACACTGGTTGAAAATTGCTGATCTAAAGGGTATCATGCTAAGCGGAATAAATCAAGCAGAGAAAGACAAATACCATATGGTTTTACTTATACATGAAATCTAAAACAAAATAAATGAACAAACAAAATAAAACAAAAATGACATAGAAACAGAGACTAAAGGGATGGGTGCCAGAAGGGATGTGGTGGGAGAATGCATGACAAAGGGAAGGGAAATATAGTCAATAATATCGCGATAACTTTGAATAGTGACAGAGGGTTACTAGAACTAATGAGGTGATTGTAAGGTATAAAAATGTGGAATCCCTATATTGTACACCCGAAACTCATACAACTAATGTGCTATTATATACCAGCGATATTTAAATTAAAGTTTAAAAAAAGAGATTCTGAGAGGCAGAGCCCAAAAGCCCACCCAAATCCAAGCCCAAAAGCCCACCCCAATTGAAGGCTTAGGTGTTAAACCACCCAACTCCAGGAAGAAGATGAAGGCGCTACTACCCTCCTCTGAGAGTATAGGGGGCCAACTAGCCAATCTAGTCTCAGGCAGCCATTCCATCTCCCAAACCCCCCAGCACCTCCCACAAGAACCGGAAAATCAGCACCACCCAAAGCTATCTTGTGGAGCCCCTACTATTTGAAAATTCACAAAGTTAAAATCGCAGCAAGGCAGACAGTCACCCATGGCAATGAGGTATGACCATGATGGTACAGATAGAAACATTAGAGATGTTTTAAGTTTTTGGTGTTTTGTTTGCTTGTTTTTGTTAATGCTGTTGTGGTTTGCTGTTTGTTTTTCAAGCAGCTGTCAGGGAAGGGGTCTTGTTTGTTAACGCAGTTCATTTCTACACAGCAACAAAGACAAAGGGAATTATAATGGCAGGAGACAGAGAATACGACACTGCAGGGAGGATCCAAAAGTTACTCTTGCTTTTGTAAAAACATCCCTTTTGAAGTTGCTTGGCACCTATGTCCCTGGGAAAAAAATATATACATCTCAAGAATAGCTAATACATGGTCTCTTCAATGTTATTATGATGAGGTAGCATTAATGTAGCATTTACCAAGTGCCAAGCTTTGTTAAACACTGGGGTGTGGTTCCTTCTAAAAAATGTTTTTTTTAAGGCAACAAAGATGACCCTTCTGTCTCCTGCCTTCTGACTCAGCACTATTTTTGTTTTGCGCCACACTGTGACCGGTGATCACAGGAGTCCTGCCTTAAAAGACAAACTCTCCTGGGTGCTCTAGAGAGCAGGCTATGGTCGCCTGGGACTCACCCCTGAGGACCAAGGGCTCCCTGTGTCCACGGACCAGACCCACCTTTGCAGCTGCTCCTGGGACGGCTGTTGATTAGCATCTGTGTCATGTTTTGGTGCAGACCGAACACATGCTTGTATATACACGTGTTCCCAAAAGGCCAAATCTGGTGCCAGATTTTATACGCAGGTGGCCAAAATTTGGGTTATATCCCTGATTCATTGAAGGTTTTCTTTAAACTTGATAATTTAGAAAAGAAATAAAGTAATTTAAAAAATTGTTTTGTATCAGAGCCAGAATTCAAACCCCAATCTGTCTGATTTTATGGTCAATGCTCTTCAACACCAGACCATTCAGCTTTTACAGTCCTACTCTCAATTTTCTTATTTGCTTATAATTTGTGAGCAAAAATTTTCTCCCAACTACCCTTCCTTATCCCCCTCCCGCCCCCTACAGACAGAAACACAACTACACACCACCGATCGTCCTCTTTCTCCCCACCCGGGAAAATAATTCAGTGCCTCATCATGTCCCTCGGAGCCCGGACCCGCTCTAGTGGTGAGGAGCTTCCTCCTGCCATCTGTTCCCTGCCTCTTTTATGGATGCTTCTCCTTTTATCCGGCCCTTAAGTGTGCTGGGTTCCTGGAATTCCATCTTTGACCCAACCTTCTCCCCGCCCTACATGTGCCCCTCTCTTCTCAAGGCTTCCACCCACATCTGTTTGCTCACACCTCGCAGGTCCGTGGCTCCGGGCAAGACCTCTCTCCTGAGCCTCAGGTTCTGCTGCGCCAGCTGCTGTATCTCCCCTGGTTGCCTCAGGTTATTCACTGGATGGCGCAGTCCTCCAAGATGAGCACCGTCGCTTATTTGCTATCAAGACTTGCACTTCAGGAAGTATTTCATCTACTTTCTAATATAATGCATGAATAAATAAGTGAATTAACACATTCAATTAAGTCGGTTGAGTGAATACCAGAGAAGAAAATAAGAATAAAAAAAGACCTGAAAAAGGAGTGGCCATTGACAAAGTAGGCTTTATCTTCTCACCTAGAGTAGAATGTGCTGGAAAACAGCCCAAGGAGCACCGCATTCCATAAGATAAACGGATGCGCTAGAAATCGGCATGGTCAAATACATCTGACAAACACTAGATTTTAAAAACCTAAGCAGGATTTTTGATCCTCTGGTTAATGTACAGTTCAACTGTCAAAAAGAATACACTCAGAATTTGTTCAAGGTGTTGGACTGCACTTCTCTTTGGGTTGGTTTGTTTAATGCACACCAGTTGTTCTGCAGATCGATATTCTGTGGATAATCAATTAGAGGAAATGATGTTCCAGAACATCTGATTTTTGACTGGTCTCTAAGAAAATAGCTTAAAAAACAACTTCAAACCTAACCCAGTGGTAGTATTCAAGAACTTCTGACCTCTTCTAAGAACAACTAGTAGATCTACGTAGACCACTTGGACACAAAATCCTCTTTGGGCTTGGCCTGGTGTGGACCACGCCCTGGAGGGTAGGGAGGAGACATGGCTCTGCTCAGGGTTACATGGGTTCGCTATCAATCAGGTCGCCACCATTAGCCCATTCACTATGTTGAATGCCGCTTTTTTCCTGCCTCCCCATGCAGAGTGGCATTTCAGTCATGAAGCCCACACACACTGGCTCTCAACTGCAACTTCTCTCTGGGGCCTTGGGGTGGGGCAACTTCTCATGCTACAGCAGCTGCAGGAAGTGCTGAGTGACATCACCTCCCCCTAAGCCAAGAAGCCTCCACGAGGTCAAGCCTAGAGCAGCCATCTTGAGACAGAAAACTCGCAAATCATCTACATCTTTTCACCCGGGGGGGAGTGAGCTCACTACTCAGGGCAACCCAGCTCTATGTGTGTGCAAGCTGATGTCAAAATTATTGTCCTGGCACTCTGACACTGCAGGTGCTTCATTCTTGGGACACCACCCAGTCTATACCAGATGGCAGCGTGGAAGATGGACATCCACCTCTAGACCTTCCCCTCTTGAAGTTATAAGGCCTTCGGGGGACAGACTCGCCCATTTTTTTGGACTGAGTTGCATGGATGTTGGGCCAATCACAACGGGATAGTTACCGCAGAAGGGTGGGGATGGAGAAGAGCTTCTCTAGAGGTTTCTCTACAAATAAAAATTCTTGGCAATTGCCTCTCACTTCTATCATCAATTGTTATTCTCGGGGTCATGGAAAATCCTGCACTGTTGATCATATATGGAGATACAGCGGAAGAGTTAAAGGAAAGCTGATTTGCTCACTGAATGATAAGCAGGGAGACAGGGAGAGAAGCTCCTGCAAAGATTAGGAAAACCTGACACCCAAATAATCTGGGGTCCTCCATTCCCTGCCCTCCTTTTCCCAAAGCCAAGAGGCAAAGTTCATTCAAAATCAGCCTATATTTCAGCCCCAGGAAAAATGAACTTTTCTCTTGTTGTTGTTCAGCGGCTGGTGCCATTGGTCTGGCTGCACCTTGCCCTCTCTCCGCAGATGGGAAATGGGCCTGAACAGAACCAGCGTGTTTCCCTGAGCCCCTCAGGAGAAAAAGCTCTAGTTCGATGTCCTCATTTCAACTATCCGTAATTTCCTCACTGGAATATTTGAGGCTAAGCCCTTTCAGGAGGTGTATGTTTATCTGCCCGATGAGATGAGGTCTCAGGGACCCCCACGTAGGTACCAGAGAAAGATACTCTCAACCGAGAAAGAAGTCCCTTCCAACTTTGAATACCAGGACCTAATCAAATGATGGAGGTGGCTTGTTAAGAAAAGGAAGGAGACAACGAGGAAAGGAGGCAGTGTGGAAAGGGGGAAGGAAGGACAGGAATGGGGGAGGGAAGGAAGGACAAACCTCAGGCTAATCAGGAGCCCACTGGATTCTATAAACGAGTCACAGAAATAATGAAACCTGGTTCTTCTAAAAATGAGAGAACGAAAAGGGCTTTCCTGTGTTGCCCCCGATTTGTGTCCTGGCCCAGTCCGCCTCACACAGAGGAGAATAGAGCAACCATCTGGGCTTCAACCTGCAGCCCGACGTCCTCGTGTGTCCGCAGCTACATTACAAGTGTGACTGCTCTGAAGGCCCCTGCGGGGTCCGCTGGCGGGGGGGGGCTCCAACTGTCCCTGCTGCTGCTAGTCAGGAATGGCCCTCGGGAAGCTGGTTCACTCCAAGGTCAATCTTTTCAGTATTTAATGAACAATCCTCAGAAGAATGGAGGGGATCCCAAGCTTTGAATCCAGACTCCAAGGGCTATATGCCATAAATTTGTTTCTCCTCTTGGGGCTTAGCATATCCTTCGGGGAACTGCAGAGGAAAGTGACCTCCTAGTAAAGATTCCTGCACGTGTGGGACCCAGTCCCTTCATGGCACGCAAATATCTGTGCCAGAGTAGAGGAAAGTGCCTGGACTGAACACAAAAGCTATTTCCACCTGATGTCAACAGCAAGTAACGACAGGGGTGGGAAGGGCTGGGGTGAGAGTCCGGATGCCTCCTCCTCAGGCTAAATGGGCCAGCATTGCTTCATCTGGACCCGTTGTCTTCCTCTGCAACCATCACACCGAGCCCCCGACCGAGCTCACCCACAATGCAGTCGTCCCTAAGGAAGCTCAGCCCTGGCCTCTCTCACCAAGACTCCAGGTTTCCCCTACACTTCTCACAACCCCAGCAGAACAAAACAGCTCCATTCCCAGGAATTCATTCAGCTCCTGACTTGAAAGGGAACTTGAGCAGCCGTTGTCGCAATGGAGTGAGCAGGGCATATGCTTTGGAGTCTGGAGTTGGACGGGCAGGGTCTGTATTCACTCATTGGTGACCTTGAGAAAGTAAACCCCTCTGAGACTCAGCCTCCCCTTTTTTGAAGTAGTGATCACAATAACAAAGTTGTTATGAAGATTAAGTGGAATCGTCTCCTCGAGAGTACAATCTATTGTATCCAGCAATGTTTAGCCTGCAGCGAGCACTGTATTGACTACGTGCAAAATGCTTTGCACAGCATTTCACACATGGAAGACTGCAGTAAGTGGATAGTATTATCTTCCTTATCATTATTTTCGGCCTCGCCTCACATGGAGAGGCTTATTTTGGCCGTCGTGTCCGTCAGGGTCCTGGCAGGAAACAGATGGTGCACTGCCGTTGAGAAGAGCCCCATGATGGGACGTTTGGAGCACTGGGGGCAGGACTAAGGGAACCAGTAGAGAGTAGTTTAACACTTCTGAACTAACAACAACAGAAAGGTATCTCCTCTCCTAGACCTGAAGGGTCAAGCAGGGAAGCTGCTTCCAGAACCCTGAAAGACAGCCATAGCTGAGAGCCCAGCTCCAGAGAAGCCGAATTCTTCGGCGGAGGAGCGGAGCTTGGAAATAGATGGGAAAATGAAAACCCCACCAATACTCTCCTCCCACCTTCTGATCTCCTGCTGCTGATGCCTCCCACAGCCAGACCCAGTGCTCCCTGATGAGGTCCACGTGGTCACCTTTCACAGAGCCAAGCAGCAAAGGGTGGGGCGCTATCTGGGGGTGTGAATGGAGAAAATCCAGGACAGCCATAAAGTCTCCAAAGGGTTTACGTTCTTATCCTTCTTTTGTAATCTACATAGGTTTATCAGCAGATTTATACTTAAAAAGACAAGATCCTTCCCCCCAAAACTGAGGCCAATAGGATAGTTTAAAATTTTACCTTGTATCTCTTCCTGTCGGGGTGGGATCTAAACATCTGGGGCCCACCTGCTCTGTGGAGTTGACCCCACAGCTGTCTCATCACTTTGCTGCCCTTTCTCAAGTTATCAATTTCTACATGTAAAGTCTAACAATGGTTACATGCACCGACTGCACTTTGAAAAAAGTGAAAGTTGAGTCCAGACATGAATAAGCTATAGGAAATTTGTTTAATGTTTGCAGTACTTGGGTAATTTTTAATAAAAACAACTCCATTATTACCTGTAATATTTCAGATCTATCCACATCTCCATATTATCTTCATACTGCATATTATATCTGTAACAAGTCTAAAAACTTATCTAAGAATCGAAGAACTAAATTAGTTTACTTTTGAAGTGCTGGTATATCTGTGCAGGGCATAAGCTGTGTGAGGCTGGCAGAGCTTTCCCAATACTTCACAGCTAGACAGGGGGACATCCTGCTGAGTGGCATCCACTCCAAGAGCAGCCAGGAGGCCCAAGACCTTCGCTGGGCATGAAACGCAGTGCTGATATCTGAACACACAGCCCTTTCCAAAGTCAACTTTGTCTGCTAGGATAGGCAAAGAGGCACATACTAAGACGATAACCACATTAAAGTGAAAGCACATCCATAGTGAGACTCGGTCGGTTCTTCAGAGACCCTTCTTCAATCTGGTTACCTGGTCCTCAGAGAATAACCGTGTTGAGAAATGAGTGGCGGTGATGAAGGTGATAAGGATAACCAAGAATTACGCAGCACTGATTTTGTTCTGGAGACTAAGTGCTCCACAGAAGTTATCTCAATCCCCAAGTAAGCATGTGTTGCAGATTTTACTTTAGAGAGGTGGGAAACAAATCCAAGTGACACTGTTACATGCCCAAGGTAACAAAGCTGGTGAGTAGGAGAGCTGGAACCGGAACGAAAGTAGTCTAACTCCAGATTGTACTTCTAACCATTCTGCCTTTGATTATATCCCTTAAATACTCACCGGGGGATAAATGGAAAAACATGCACTTCTTGAGCTGAATGGATTTCTTCAGAGAGTGAGATAATGAGTGAATTTTTTCCTTTACTTTTTTGCTCTGTTTCTGATTTTATTTAGAAATCAACAGTATTATAATTTCATAGTGAAAAATAAAAACTTTATGTCAAAAGGTGTTTAGGGGGCTGGTTCTATAATGGAAGGCTGAGCACCCTGTGCCCATTCCTCCCTCAGGTTATGACTACAAACCCTATGCAGAGGTGAGGTCAAAAAGAGACCCACACATGTATGACCAATGGAGTTGCAACAGATGCTCCAAGGCAATTCAAGGAGGGAAGAATAGCTTTCCCAACAAATGGTGCTGGATCGACTGGATATCCATATGGGGAAAAAAATAAAGATTAGCCCTCAGCTCTCACCATATACAGAGTGTAAGTAGATCATAGATTTCTATATGAAACCTAAAATTATAAAACTTCTCAAAGATAAAGGAGAAAAGCAAGCGACCTTGGGGTAGGCAAAGTTTTCTCAGATAGAAAATGTATAGACACCATTTGAAAAAAGGTTTTCAGGTCAGTGCCACTTCACCAAAATTAAAAACTTTTATTCTTTGAAAAATACCAGGAAAATATATAGGTGAGCCACTATCTAGGAGAAAATATTCAAAGTACTTGTACCCAGAATGTATGAAGAACTCCGACAACTCAGTAAGAACAAGACAAACAACTTAGTTTCCTTAATGGGCCAAAAGATTGAACAGATACATCAAAAAAGAGTTAACATGTAAGCCTAAAATCACGGACGAAGACGTACAACATCATTCATCAATCGTCAGGAAATTGTACATTAAAGCCACAACACAACATTCCCTGTGCATAAACTAGAATGGCTTAAATTAAAAAGACTGACTATACCAAGTATTGGCGAAGATGCAGGTAGCTGGAGGTCTCATAAGCTACCGGTGGAGATATAAAATAATACAATTTGGGGGGAAATGTGTGGCCTTTTTTTGAAGGTTAAACATAAACCTACCATACATCCCAGCTATTTCACACCTAGGTATTCACCCAGGGTAAATGAAAGCATATGTGCACGTGAAGACTTCCACACGAATGTTTGTAGCAGCTTTGTGTGTAATAGCCAAAAACTGGAAACAACTCAAATGTCTATAACAGGTGGGAATAGATAAACAAATTGTAGCATATCTATCCAATGAAATACCACTCAGCAATAAAATGCATAAAAACAGCGATACATGCAACAGTAAGGATGAATCTCAAAATCAATATGCGGTGTAAAGAAAGACAAACTCCCCTCAAAAAAGAATACATAATACATATTACGTCACTCATATAAAATCCTAGAAAATGCAAATATGCAGTGACAAAAAAATAGATTAGTGGCTGCCTGGAAATGAGGGTATAGGGAGGGAGGGATTATTACAAAGGGGCATGAGGGGGCTTCTGTGAGTGATGGCAATGTTTGTTGTCTCGACTGTACTGCTAGTTTTATGAGTACCGCTGGCCCTTGAACAACATGGGATTGAATTGCGTGGGTCCACTTCTATGTGGGTTTTTTTCAATAAATAATATAAATGCATTCTCTTCCATATGATTTTCTTAATAACATTTTCTTTTCTCTAGCTCACTTTATTGTAAGAATACATATAATACATACGTATATACGTATATAAAACATATTAAAAATGTGTTAATCAACTGTTTATGTTATGAGAAGGTTTCCAATCAACATTAGGTTATTAGTAGTTAAGTTTTCAGGAGTCAAAATTTATCACGCATTTTCGATGGTGCCAGGGCTCAGCGTCCCTAGCCGCTGCATGGTTCAAGGGTCAGCTATCTATAAATATCAAAGCTCATCAAACCGTACACTAAATAGCTGCAGTTTGTTCTACACTTGCAAAGTTGCTTTAAAAACAACAACAACAACACCTTTCCTGCTGAGCTCCTCACCTTAGGACCTAGACCGCAACAGTAGCCCGGGCACCTGCACGCCGGTGTGCCCTTCCTCCTACAGCAGCCTCCGGGCGCACTCGCGGTCGCCGCTCTGATCCGCCGCTCTAGGCAGATCAGCACCTTTTATCTCGCTCTTTGCCCTACAACTTGGTCTTTCATTAGTACAGCCCTTTGACCTTTTCCCAAAGGTTTAGCTGCAGTGCAGTCACATGCGTGCATTTAACTTATGAGTTCAACTATAGAGAAGGGGCAATAAGGAAAAGCAATTACGGTATTTACAGTGCACACAGTGCAGGCGATTCTGACAGCCTTTCCATTCCACTGGTCTGAGGCGCTGCTGAGCTCTGCCTCCAGACCGCCCACTTGTGTCGCACGGTAGGAGAACAGCACCATTTGAAGTGAAATTCTAATGTTTAAAATGCTTTATACAACACAGCCTAAAGAAAACTAACTGATTCATCTCACATTCAGCTAAAGAAACAATGGCCTATCCCAGAGCTGGAGAAAGTACGAATGGTGTAGGAATCTCCGTAGTGGTGAGGACACTCGTGCCATCCTTGACTTCCGTCATAGGGTCGACCCCAGCACCCTCCTGTAAGAGGAAACTTTACTGTATCTTTTTTGATTTTTCAGAGCAACCCCATGAAGTGGTTGGGGCAAGTGTTATTATGCACATTTGACAGATGAGGAAATGGAGCCCGAGTGAGATTGTGACTTGCTAGTGACACAGCTAATCAGGGACAACCTCATTCCAAGAACCCACATCTTCCGACAGCACATCTAGGACTCCTTAAACCATATCGCCACCTCCACATGCTGCCATTTTGCTTATCAAGCAAAAGCATCACTTGTGGCCTGGATTCGCCCTGAGCCTGAAGGACAATTCTCACAGCAACTCTGTTTTCACAGTGTGAGCAGAAGCTCCTGTCAACAGCTCTTGGCTCTTTCTTAATTTTGTCTTCCCTCGTAATTAAGGAGGAAATTATGGTAAGCCAAACAGGGTAGCCTTGTGACTCTTACCTACCAATCATAATCAAAATTTACTTTAATTCACAATCGAGCTGTTAGTTATCCAAGCTTTGTGAAGAAGGGACACAGATAAGGCCAAATTATAATGACATGATTCCACAAACTCAGAGGGACCAACATCCTGGGCAAGTCTCTGATTTACTCAGAGGCAAAGGGAAGGGTCCGACCCGTATCCAAACATACCATGTGCCAGGCACCCCCCAGACGTCAGTACACATTTTGTCATCTGTACACATTCTAGCTGCAGCCCTTAATAAGGGCTGAAGGATTTCAGCTAGAACATGGAGAAAAAGCACTTGTGCCTGGAGAGGTGGAAAAGTCATATAAAATGACCTATAAAGATAATTTTTACTCTAAAAGTCTGAAAACAAACTGTCTCGCATCCATTGACCAACATGTGGGTTGCCACGAAAGATCATTTTGTAAAGAGTGGCAAAGGTGACAGGGATTCTGGCTACTTCCCAAATCACCAATGACCGGGCCTCAGCACCAAACGAATTCAAGTTTAGCAGGGGGCACTGTCCCAGGTGTGACAACTAGAAGCCACCCCAGGCCCGAGCTGTACAAGAAGCTGAAACCAGTCACCCCCATTAGAGGCATACACTGGAGGGGAGGGAAAATACGCCCCGAGAGTTATGCTTTCACTAGGGGCATGTTTTTCTACTCTAAATGAATTTTCATTCCGTGAGAAAACACAGGAGTTTCACACGGCCAAGGCATACACATAGCCTCACACATTTGGGAGCACCCTCAATTACCCTGAGCCGAGACTGAAGGGTTTCCATGAGCTCCGATAGTTGGGGCTCTAATACGTACGCTCGTTCACTCACTCAGGAAGCTCAGCTGCAGCACAGAGAAAGGCTCCAAGACTCAGGAGAAATCAAAGTGCTCTCCTAGGCCAGCCGTCAGAAATATGATGGGACGCGATGATGAAGAGAGATGCCCAGCACAGAATGCTAATAATGTCCCTTGTCTGCCCTCATAGGCAGGCAATTTGTTTACATAATCTTGTCCAATAGGCAGCAGGCCTTAGACTTGGTCTGTGGATTTTGATCGGTTGCTTTGCTGTCTCTTTAAATCAAGGGATCATTCTGCCTGTATCTTCAGTTTCCATTTTTCTGGCCCAATAGCAAACCAGGACCATAACAAACAGGCCGTTAATGGTCTGAGATAAAGGATCGTTAGGAAAGTAAACAAATGTGCTGTCTCCTATCATGTTCCTTTCCTCAAGGAAAGAAAGTAAAGGGAAGACTGAGAACTAAATACAGAAAAATTCCAACAACACGTACCTGGCCAGCTCCTGCCAAGGATCACTGGTTTTCAAAATGCTCCTCAGGCCTGAATGCAGGACAGCTTGTATGCAACCCTGATCCGTGCAAAGCTGCTGTTGCATTTTTCAGCTGTTTTCCAGCTGCCTAAAAGGGGCATGGAGTGAAATGCAAAACACTCAGCGGCCTTGGCCAGGTTGGAGAAGCAGGGAGAAAGACAGAGCAATATTGTTTCCAAGTATGTTAAAAAAAAAAATTTTCCCTCAGGCATAGGCTGCTGGATTTCCTACAGAGCCTTGGATGCAGAACCTTTGGAGATGGTTCTGAATAGGTAAATAGGGAAGGTTGGCACCAGGTTTGAATCGTTGAAGGCCATGCATCACAAGACCTCTAGCCACTGGTAGACGTAGCTCAAGGTCAGCTTCATTATGCCGAATGCACTGCATTTACCAAAACCTAAAGCATTCGATGTGTAGATGGAGAAGGTGAGGCCCAAATACAGCTCAGTGTTCCTTCTAGTGTCAATCCTAGAGCCAGGACAAGACTCCATGGCTTCTAGGCTGCCAAGACAGCCTCACTCTTGAGCATCCTGTCCCAGAAACAAATTGAGGGGAGAAATAGTCTATAAAGGACTTCTTGGTATTTGAGAGGTAAATTAATCAGAGTCAATT
This sequence comes from Mormoops blainvillei, assembly GCA_004026545.1. Classification (NCBI taxonomy): domain Eukaryota; kingdom Metazoa; phylum Chordata; class Mammalia; order Chiroptera; family Mormoopidae; genus Mormoops; species Mormoops blainvillei. The sequence continues at coordinate 77,332 of PVJD01005149.1, read as the reverse complement.
CCTAAGACCCATTTTTAGTCATTTGTTATTTGTTACAGCAAGAATTTTAATCCCGCTCCCTGCTTGATGTGCACGAAAGTGGGGCACTAGGTAGAAAGCGAGACTGTCTCGACTTGACGCAGCTTTACTAGCCTTCATTCATCATCACCCAATAAATGGGCTCGTAAATGTGGCAGGCAGGGGCTCGTGAGTGTTGAAGGGGTACTGGGTCAAATGCATTCATTGAACTTCACTAAACTCCACTTAGGAGTTCACTTCTGCCTATGCCTGGGACCGGACTAGATGTTTTACCACTTAGAAGGTAGGAAAGCCAGCAGGTATGTCTCTGCAGCACCTCCTACCAGCTAGCAGCCAATCAGAGCTCCTAGCCAGGTGTCCTGTCACCAGTGGGCAGAAGTGATGCTGCCTGTCCCATGGCAGCATTGTCCTTTCTATCTGATGTCTCACAATACTCATTTAAAATAAGGTATTTTATTAAACAAGACTGGCAACTGAACTCAAGAACTGTGTATGTATGCGTGTGTTTCTTTAATTCGCTTTAGATTTCTAATGTCTTGAGGAAAAAAAGATAATATTTTGTCATACGAGCTGCATTTGGATTACAGAAGTATCACCGTATTTTGCTGCATATAAAGCGCACCCACTGTTTTTTTGTGCGCATTATACACGGGACTGTTATTACACCCGTGGTGTGTAATCATTATACCCATGTATAATGCGCATCTTTATTTTTCCTTCAAAGGTTTGGGGGAAAAAAGTGCACATTATACAGGGCAAAATACGGTATTTATAAGTTTACGTCATCGGTACATTTATTTCTGAGTTCTTGAGCCCCAAATACCTGGAAAACTTGGCTTTCCCTGGAAAATTCACCATAGTGTGGCCTAAGTGCTTGGAGTTTATCTTATAAGAAAATTCCTTCATTTTATGAAATTATTTAAATGTGACTATGGTCACAATAGTGGGGAAGAGAGAGAACCACATACGAATCCTCTGTGAGCAATATGAGTTTACTGCCTTTGAAAGAAGAGGGTCTCTTGCTGAGTTGAAAAAAAAAAATACTTTTTCAGCAAAATATCTGCTGTTCCAAATTCTTCTGAGTTCAATATTCACCTCTATGTCTGTTTCCAGTGCCTAAATAAGAAGACATGTTTGGATCACGGGCCAGTGAACGTTACAGCTTGAATGCTAAACCAGGAAGAAAGAAAGGTTATTATCCAAGAGGTGCCACACCCAGTGTTTTAAGTTCTTAATATTTACACATGTTTAGAAACAAGAAACGGACTCGTAGGCTGATTCCAGAGCCAAGACACATAACCATTCCACCTGGCAGGTGCTCGTCACAAGTCAGGCTGCTCTTTAAAAGTTAGTACCTCTCCCTGTTTATTCTTCTTCATCAGAGAAGATGGTTATTTCAGAATCTTTATCAACAACAATAAACAGTGATTGAGCTCGCAGGTTTTCAGGACCTGGGATAGGCTCTGGGGTGCAGAGGTGAAAGGACAGGCCTGAGGGACTGATAGTAAGAGGTGTCCCAAGAGACAACCTGCAGTGCAAGGTGGCCTAGGCCAAGGGCACATGCGAGGGGCAGGCAGAGATCCTCCAAGGTGGGATGAGGCCCTCCAGAAGGCTAGCGACAAAGGACAGCTCAGCAGAGGAGACACGTGTCTGGGGCAGTGGTTTAATGGTTTGAACAAAGGCCACGGTTGGAACGCACACAGCGGACGGAGGAAATAAAGCAAACCAGTAAGCAGGGTGAAAGAGTTTGCAAAGGACAGACCTGGGAGGTAAAAGCGAAAAGGCATGTGAAGGCCCAGCCCGCCGAAGTCTTGAAAGCCGGGCTGGTGTGCGACAAGTGCAAGCCAGACGCTACTTTATTAAACTGTCATCAACCTCCTATCGGCATTAATGCGGGAAATCTGAGTGGACTGTTTCATTTCTTTGGGTTTTTTTGTTTCTGGGGTTTTTTACTGCCCATAGGCTTTACCTTTAGGCCCCTAAAATTTGAGCTCAGTATGGGCAGCAAGAAGGGAAAAAAAAAAGCAGAAGGGATTACAGGCTGTGTAGCTGCTCCTGAAGAAGAGACTAGGAATTTCAAAGCCTTAATCACATGCTTAAGCAGCAACACAACTCCCAGAAACAGGTCAATAAAAGAAACAGTAATTGAATACTTTTCTTGACCACATGAGGCACTGATCCAATTCTGGCTCTATTTTAAGTTGGTGTTTTTCCTGACCGTCTGCTTTTTTTAACTGGTCACTTTATTCTGATCCTGAGAGAAATATCTGGTAGATTAGGCACCTCCCTTTTTTTTGGTGTGAAAACAGCTTACTTATATTCCCAGAGAATTTTATAATTTACACAATGCTTAGCTGTGTCCCATTTGGTCAGCACAACAGTCTCACAGTGTAGGTGACCCGTCAGGTTTGGGTCCCAACACTCCCCAGATCTATGGGGACTGTGCAAGGTCTTGATCAAAATCCCACCTTGTTCTCTACACAGCCTATTGCTTAATATTTTGCCACTGATTTCTTTAAGCCTCGAGAGCTTTGCAGGTTTTTTCCAGACCTCTTTTCATACCATACCTCCCCGGAAGAAGAAAATTTTACACCTTGTTTTCTGTGACTACCAACTGGTCAGAGCTAATGTTTACTACTCTTAAGGTTATCTTTTTAATCCTCCACAACACCCATAGAATATAGGGACTGGTATCCAGATGTGAAATCAGGATTAGAGGAGTCAAGCATTTTGACCAAGCTCAAATTAACTAGTAACTGACGAAGTGGGAATTCCAAACTGCAATTACATTAGCAGGGAACTGCCCCAACAGAGGCGGGGAACAGTAGAACAGTGATCCCCAGTGTGTGATTTCTGGCTCCCTGCCTCAGAATCACCGAGGATTCCTGACAGAACTTCGGCTTCCTATTCCGGAATGGCTGAAGATGGAACACAGGGGCCAGGATAAAGGGTCTCCACCTTCACAGTCTCTCCGGAAGATTTTTGTCAGTCCTAAGATCTGGGACATACTGGCAGGAGGCAAGGTCTGAGAATGGAATAGCTTGACCCAAAGAACCTGGGGGCAAATATATTGAAGCAGTGGCGAGAAATGTGGGTTAGGGCCAGGTGCTGGGGGCTCTGAATAAGGAGAAAAAGGGGCGAGAGAGAGAGAGGCAGCCTTGAGGTTTTCATGCGTGTTAGGAAGAGACTACCTTTGGTTCATGAAAAAGATCACTACATTGGGAGGCAACTGACCTGCCAATCCACAAACTCAGCTGCCTCGTCTCACTTCCTCTGCAGACGAAGGAGACCCAACGTGGAAGGCAGATCGGGGTCCTGTTCCCAGTTCTGCCTCTAACTTACTTTGCGACCCCGGGCTAATCACTTGACATCTGGAGCCTCATTTACTGACCTCACTCCCGCGTCAGTAAAACCAGGCCGCGGGGCCACGAGGTTGCTAATGTGCCGCCTGACGCCAAGCTTGTTTCCGAACTTCCCAGCTCTTCCCCTGTCAGCTTGAAAGCCTCTATCAATGGTTTTAGCTTTACTTTCTCCCCCAGCAAGATTCAGCAGGAATGTTTTCAAAGGCTCAGAAGCCACAGAAATACTAGAAAGAAAAGTAGTTTTAGCCCAGATCTTGGTGGGGAGAGCCGGGGTCCGGCAGAATGAGCGCCCCCGTGGATGGCTGCATGTGGCTGCAGTCACCACATCCAAGGGCAGCCATCATCGGGCAACTGTCCCTGGGGAGAGAATTTCCAAAGTCCATATTTCAATAATGCCCTGACTTTGGTAAAGCCCTCAGCAGCCCTTATAATAGGTAGGCCGATGTGTGTCACGCTGTCACTTAGCATCCCTTTGGTTGGCTGTCGGAAGCCGGGGAAGCTCTGCTTTGGCCGTGGGTGCGAGCAGCGGACCAGGGCCTGTGGTCCTGCCAGTCAGGTTTCGAAACGGGGGAGGCCTGCTGTTTAAGGTAGATCCTGGATTAAATGGAAATGCGTTGCAAGCCAAACGACGATAAATAATTTTCATTTCATGGAGAGGCCTGGAACCATACATCCTCCTTGAAACGGAAGGGGAAATTTTCTTCCTAGACCCTCCTCAATTACTTTGTTCGGCGCGTATGGAAGGCATCCATCTCCAGCCAATCCCAACCCTCAGAGCCGCCAAGGGGGATTCACAGCTCAGTGTCGGTAGCACCCAGTCCCGACACAACCACTAACTACTGGAATTTGGAGAACCACTTTACTCACTCAGGGTAAAAGTTCAGTTCCTCCTACATGAGTTTGCCGAGGCTTCCTAACAAAGTACCACAAACTGGGCAGCTGAAAAAGCAGGAATTTATCACCTCACGGTTCTAGAAGCTAAAGTCCAAGAGCAAGGTGTTGGCAGGGTTGGTTCCTTCTGAGGCTGTGAGGGAAGGAGCTATTCCCGGACTTTCTCCTTCACTGAAGATGGCCACCTCCTCTCTGTCTTCATGTCATCTTCCCTCTACAGGTATCTCTGTGTCCAAATCTCCCACTCTTTTTACCTTTTTCATAAAGACATCAGTCATATTGGGTTAGGGCCTGTATTAATGGCTTCATTTTAACTTGATTGCCTCTGTAAAGACCCAGTCTCCAAATTACATCACACTCTGAGCTCTGGGGGTTAGAACTGCCACATATCTTTTCCTTTGAGGGGACACGACTAAACCTGAAACACCTGTCTTTTTAAAAATAACCTTATGATTCCAAAGGATTTTAATGTCTTTTCACGGGCACAGTACGTGGGTGGAGCGTCGAGGGAAAGGGATTGAATCGGAGAGAGTAGAGAAGGTTCCAGAAAAACCCAGCTGGGGGAGAAGATCCTGTGTAACCCTCTGAGGGGATGGGAAGGAAGCTGGCCCAATGGGCTTTCTCAGTGAGTGGCCCTAAAATGCTGGAAGGGCCAGGGGCAGTGAGTAGGTTCTGCACAGGCGGCCAGGGACCAGACCCCTCCGCCACCTGGAGCCACACATGCATCCGAGGTCCCCTCCCCGCCCCTGTGAGGCCCCACACCACCCTCTTGGAGAGAACGAAAGATAGGAGTAGAAAGTTGAAAGACTGAGAACTTACCCAAAACAAATGTTTCCCCAAAGGTGACTGCTTTAAGCTGAAAGAGACTTTTCAACCAGAAAAGTCTCGGATGCTTTAATTGGCAAGTTGCAACACTTAGGAAAGGGTTGTTCTTTTCTACCCATCTGGTAGGGGTGCTAGGGCAACATTAAATTCCTTACAGAAAATTAGAAATTACACTTTTTTGCATCAACAATTAATAAGATAAAATTGACAACCCCTATTTTACTATTGAAGGAAAAGGAGTTAGAGAAACCAAGTGAGGCAATGTTCTGGGTGAGCAGTGAAAATCTAACCCTTGAACAGAGGAGGAGATGAAATAAAAAATGAGATGAACGCTCTTGATTGCTAGATGAGTGTTTGGGGACTGGGAACATCTGCACAGATGTCAGACTGTTTTGATGTACGTAAGAAGAACCTTCACTATTGCCAAAACCTACCCTACATAATGTCTCAATTATGTGGCCTGACAATACCGGCTGATCTCCCCCATCCTCACCCCTCTCCCAAGCACTCTCCTGAGAAGCCCCAAGTCCACTGTGAGTGTCCATCTTAACCTCTCCTCTCGCCTCTGGCCTTTAGCCATCCCCCTTTAATCTGTGCATTCACTCTTCTAAGAGCACAATCCTAAAGCACTCAAAACAGCCACATATTAAAAGCTTTCTCCAAATGACAGTCTATTGTTCTGGAAGGGAGCTATCTGTCGACAAGAGAGCTAAGCAGGCAACAGCTGTTGGTGAAGTGATAACATCAGGACTTGATGGCAGAGCTCATGCCAAATTTCAGCAGAGAACCCCGGAGGCCTGAAGTGACTATGTGTTTGCCTTGGCACTGGTGTCCTCAAGCCACAGAGCACCACTGGAAAGCAAATGGAGCCAGTGGACAAGTGAGCCAGGAGAGCCAGGAGGCAGCTATGGGTCTCTGAGTTGGGACTAAAGACAGTGCCCAAGGGCGCTCACATCCATGGGCACTCACCTCCATGGACACTCTCCTCCTTGGACACTCTCCTCCATGGACACTCACCTCCATGGACACTCTCCTCCATGGACACGCTCCTCCAAGGCAGTGCATCACAACAAACACCAACTTTCTACCTTGTTTATGCCTGATAATTTTTTTTCTCCCATTCTAACTGAAGGTTGAAAACAACATTTCACTCAGTCTGTGTCTGTGTTTTTCCTTATAGCTTGTGTGTTTGGGCCTTCCCTATCTACAGGAGTGGAACTTGTGACTGCAAGTCCATAGTGCCTGACCCTCACTCCCACCTTCTCCTGGGTGCACGTTTTTCCTCTCAGATGAGGCTCTGCTGCCCTGCTCAGCGTCAGGCTGGCAGGGCTCCTAGTGGCAATGACTGTTAGGGTCCGCAGCAGTGGAATCCCCCACTCCCTGCCAAAGCCCACCTAGGCTATTTGGTAAACAGAGTTAGGGCCTGAGGGGCAGGGTGGTTGGTGTCTCTGTGGAGTCAGCATAGCATATCTGCTTCTGAGTGAATATCTAATGCCCACCACCACTGCCTTCCCCAGATGAAGACAGAGAAGAATGGAGGGAGGGAGTGTGGAGCAAATGGGAACAGGAGAGAGCTGGGGCACCAGAGGAGAGGAACGCTAGAAGAAGGGGCCTGTGGACAGTTTGCAGACTTCGCACTTATACCCAGGGACAGCCTAATCTCTAACATTGAATTCCGCTATATATAAATGCTGTTGTATTCATCTGTCTCCCCTCTAGGCCAGAGGAGCAGCTCACAGGAAGAGAGAGGGACTTACCCGTCTCTGGATCTCTAAGGCCCAGCACTGTGGTCACTGTGTTCCCCATCGCCCTGAGCAGCAGACTCATCACGTGGCCTTTCATATGACAAACGTGGTCTCAGCGTCCAACCAGCCAGCCAGATGCTTCTGCTGCTACATGGCAGACATGCCCCCCAAAACCTCCCACCCCCACCACCTGTCATGAACTCCACCTCGACTGGGAGTGGAAGAGCAGTCCTGCAATGAGACAGGTCTTCTCACAGGTTTGCCTGTGCAAAGGGCTCTCTCCGAGCCACTCCCCCAGAACCTCTTTTCAAAGAAAAGTGTGGAGACAAAAGCCCCTCTTTGTTTTCCAGGAGGATCTCCTACCATATCTTGCATCTCCTGTTAATTAACAGGGGGGCTATTAGGCCCTACAAACATGAAGACTGGGCAGGCTACTTCAGGATTACAGAGAATAAATAAAACATGTTAAGAAGGAGCAGGCCACGGCAAGGAGCAGGCTCCTGCAGAAACGTGGCTCCTGACTCCCTGTGAGAGAATCCTGGGCCCCAACCCCCAGAAGGGCCACTTCCTGCTGTGGGCTGAGCTCCATCCACATGGCAGCCACACAAGGACACCATGACCCATGACGCCGGTGCAGCCATGTGGAGCCCACCGGCTCTCAGCAGTCCTGGGCTCTCTGTGGTTGACTCTGTCACTGAGACCACACAGGATGAGGGACCCTAGTGTTCCCATCTGCAATAAAAGGACTGGGTTGAATCCATCATTTCAGGGCCTTCCAGCAACGAAGCGGAAGGAACAGATTTGTCTTCATCATCCAGCTTTCTTCAAGGTTTCTGCTGAGTACAGTATTGTCTTTTCTGTTCTAGGGTCTTGAAGACCCAGATACGTCCTTCCCTTCCCTTCCCTTCCCTTCCCTTCCCTTCCCTTCCCTTCCCTTC
>PVJD01005149.1:0-69453 GCA_004026545.1 Mormoops blainvillei | reverse complement strand
CCCTTTAGCACCTCGCTACTCAAATTGTGGTCCCGAGACCAGCAGCCTCCGCATAGCCTGGAAGTTTATTAGGAACACAGGCTCCTCCTCAGACCTACGGAATCAGAGTCTGTTTTCCGACAAGACTCCCAGGTGATGGTGATACACAGTCACGTTTGAGAAGCACTGATTTATTAGACTTGTGGTCAAACTGGGTAGAAGTGGAATCACCCGGGCAGTTTTAGTAACTAATGACACCCAGGTCCCACCTCTCCAAATTCTGATTTAATCGGTATGGGGTATGACGTAGGCACTGAGGGTTTGAAAGCTCCTCAGAGGATTCTAATGGAAGGACGCCCAAAAGGCCACTGCTTGAACATATCTCCAATGGGATCCTCGTTCATTCCATATCCAGCTATTGAGAAGAACAATAGTGAGCTCTCCTTAAGTTAAAATTGATTTTAAATCCATGTTCAGTGCTGATCATTCTAATGAGTCCCAAGTGTACATCTTATATCGCCGCCAGAGCTGGCAGGCCTCGTGAAGGAGGCAGCAGACACAGGCCCAGCCTGGAATCCTCCTAGAGGGCAGAGTGAGGACCTATCATTTCATATCTGGACAGGGACAGATGAATTTCAGGGACGAACCAGGCAGACGACTGGCCCAAAGGCTCATTATTGTTCCTGGTTAAGGATCTACAACTCCTCACAGGAGGCTATGAGCTCCTGTCCTCCTTTTGGAGCAAAGCCCAGTGGGTGAAGCCTTTGGACAAACACCCTAATACCAACAGGCTCTAATCACATGAGCACAGTCCAACCTGGGTACTGTCCAAGAATGACAACACCAACTGGCAAGAGGCAGGGATAGCCAGCCGCCATCTATGGAGGGACAAGCCCGGGGAAGCTGGCCAAGGGAACTCTGCTGACATCACAGAAAAGTCCAGAATGAGGGCAGGAAGGCCCAGCTCAGGGCTTTCTGAACATGAGACATTACTGGGCCAAAGGATTTCTCTCATTTCTCAAGGAACGGGCTTCCTGACTAGGTCTTCTGGGTTATTGGACCTTAGGAGGAAAACTGGCTTACGCTGTGATCTGAATTGTTTAACCTATTTACAGCGCAAATTTGACAGCCCCAAAATGGATATTCCAAGGCAATGGGAGAATATGTCCATAGTAATCTTTTTTAAAAACACAGATACCCATCTGCCAGGCACACATGGGCAAAAGAAGAGAGGCAGCGCTTCAACACAGCTGTGTGACCTCGGGTAAGTCACACCTCCCTAATCTGCACCTCCGTTTCCCCGTACGCAAACTAAAAGGACGCAGTTGGGTGACTTCTAACTTCCTATTTACCCATTCTAAGTCCTCTTTAAAAGCTGAGGCTTTATTTCAAAGCTTTGCAATAACTGCTACAATCCCAAAGTTAGATGACACGGTTCCTTATTGCTGGAGCTTGGCACATATTCCCATCAACTAGGAATGTACAGAAAGTTCCAGAGAGGCTGTACAAGGAGATGATACCAGCAGGATGGGGTACTGACCAAAGGTTTTCTTGTCTGGTTCCCTTTCATTAAGCAGCAAAGAGGAATGAAATCTTGGAGCCCGCTCCATCAGGCTGTCACCGCCTCCACTCCACCAAAAATGCCCTTTCCAAGACCACTGATAGCTCCACATTGTTAAAACCAGTGGCGCAGAGCCTCTTCCTCTTACCACACCTGTCAGCATCATTCCGCCTTCATCCTTGAAACCCTTTCTCCCTCTGGCTGCCAGGACGCACACACATGCACTCACACACCTGGCTTTCCTCCTTCCTCTCTCGCTGCTCCTCCTGGCCTCCCTCCCCCATGACTCAATGTCACGGAGCTCCTGGTCTTTTGGGCGCTTCTCTTACCTGTCTATATGCACTCCCCAGATGATCTCATCGGTCCTTGCGACTCTAGCACCGCTGATGATTCCCAATATTACATATCCAGCCTGACCTCTCCCTTCTACAGGACGCCAAGGAGGCCTGAATGGTTGGAAATCCTCTAGATGAAAGGACTTGTTTTCCTAGTAGGGACAGAAACCACCTTAAGGTTGAGTTTTTAAGGCTTTCTCTGTAGAATAAGATAGATACTTGCTGCCCACTAAATAGGCGGCATATTTTTCAAAAAGTCATGGAAACTTAAAAGGAACAAGGCAATACTCTGCAGATAGCTGGTCATGTCTCAGGCACATTTAATCATTAATTCATACTGGGCACAGGGAGAATATAATATGCCCATGAGCCTCAGAAAACCATTCTTTTGGGAGAAGAGCTTCCCCTGGGGCACCTCTGACTCAGCGCCAGGAGGAGTAGGACGCCCACCAACCACGCTTACCAAATGAGTGAATGAATGAGGCAAAGAAGGCATAGTTCTGCGCTGGCAAATTAACCCACCAGCCCATTAAGGGGCAATGATAGATATTCAGCCATTGAATTTCAAGCACCAACTGTATGCTAGAATCATGGTAGGTTCCACAGAGGGTACAAAGCTAAGGTCTCATCCTCACCCAACCAATATGTCACTGAGGCTCTAAAACCTGTGCCCAGGCCTAAGTGTTCCGCGATGAACGGGGACAAGGCTATCACACTCTGAGAAGCCAAAACTAGCCCTTGTCCCGGGCCACCCTCTCAGGCCTCTGAGCTCCTTCACCACCTCACAGACCTGTTCATCCCTACTTGTCCGAACACATATGATTTTTTTCTCTTTAGTTTGCAACCTTTGAAAAACAAGTACGTGAGTGAGCACAGGGCGCAGAGTTTGCTCTGGGCTGCTTCTCAGATGCCCCATTGGAGAAAGAGTTTCTAGCCCTTCCCTTTCTTCACAGAACTGAAGAAAGACAGGAAAAGACCTGAAGGAGGGGCCACGCTCTCAAGAACATTAACCTTGGATTTGATAACACCCCAGTAAAGCCCCAAAACTATCACCTTTGGGTGGGTCTCTGAAACATGGAATTCAGTCAACAGGATTTCAGCCAACAGCCTCCTAACGCTCTCTCGCCTGCCAAGCCACGTTGTACAGAAAGGTGAAGAACAGCCCATGCATTGAGACATGAGTTCCCTCCAGTCGGTGATGAGCGATGTCTGCCCACACAGTCTGCAGTGTTATCAGCAGGAACTAACAGAGGGATCTGTTGTCCCATCTCCAGGCAGGCAACGCAGGGGAACTTCCCACCTCTGACCTGGGGGCTGAGCCAGGCCTCAGCAGGAGTCCCGGGGGAGGCCAGGCCTCCCTCACCTCCTGCTTCCTGTGTTAAGATCCCATCAGAACGAAAGATTGTAAAGGTTCTTTCATCATAGGATTGGCAAAGCTTGCCTTTATTTTTTTGTAATCTCTACATTTCATTGTCCTTTTATTTCTTTTATTGTTGTTCAGCTACAGTTGTCCCCATTTTTCTCCCATTACTCTCCCCTGCGCTACCTACCCCCCATCTCCCACATTCAATCCTCCCCCCCCACCACCTTGTTATCTTTGTCCGTGGGTCCTTTATACGTGTTCCTTGACTTGACCCTTCCCCTTCTTTCCCCCATTATCCTCCTCCCCCTTCCCCTCCGGTTACTGTCCATTTGTTCTTTATTTCCATGTCTCTGGTTCTATTTTGCCCTCTTGTTTGTTTTGTTGATTAGGTTCCACGTATAGGTGAGATCATATGGTATCTGCCTTTCACCACCTGGCTTGTTTCACTTAGCATAATGCTCTCTTTTAAAATCACAAAGCTGAGTAGGAAAAAAGTCAGGAGTTATTGTGTTTACCTGCTGTCCTGTTTGGCAACTAGGCTGCTGCCTTTCCAGTTCCCCCGCTCCTCTATGTTTCCCACTTATGACTGAAGCTTCAGAAACTCAGCCTGTTTTCAATTGCCCTGCTGTATGTCGTATGGCTACATCCCTTTTTGAGTGGAAATAATAGCTAATGCATTCCAACTCTAGTGTGGCACTTGGTCCCTCTGAAAGCAGCTGACGTACATTCCAGCATGAGGTGGATCCCTCCAAAGGGTGATTGAGAATGATGTGGGGCCAGACACAAGAGAGCAAACCAGAGAGGCATCCCGCAGGTTTGGGATCCCTGCTTACGGGTGGGGAGAAGAGGTGTCAGATATACCGTCATGCGGGCCTTCCAAGGCCAGGCCCTGGGGAGCTGAAGGATGGGATAAACTAGAGGAGCAAAGACCTTAGGCCACACCAAAGCGGCAGGGTCAAACTTAACCTGTGGTTAGCCAGACACTTAGTACGTATAAAAAAAGCCACCGGGAGGCTTGCTAAAATGCAGATTCCTGGGCTCGACCCCAGAGATTCTGATTCAGCACACCTGGGGCGGGGATCAGCCAGGAATCTGCTTATTTTGCCTATATTAGAACCAAGTTTCTCACTTGGTTCTAATATAGGTGGTCACTGGTTCACCATTTGAGAAACACTTAAGAAGAATGGATTTGGTCAGGCTAAACACATTGGCCCAAGTAATCTGTGTAGAAGGTATGTGTTCGCACAAAGTCCTGAGGACAAGTCTAAGGTTGAAGCCTGGAGGAATAGATAACTAACACATGCATAGCTTGAGGGTTAGGTCTGGAGCCCAAAGGAAGCACAGATCCGAAGGCCCAAAGCAATCTTTGGCATGAATGAGCCTCAGGGAAACAGCTGGAAGCCAATGGTTTGGCAGAAGGCTCACATCAGGTGAGCCCTAGATGCGCAGTTCAAATCACGTATAAGAAAAAAAGATGAGTACATAAGCAAGCAGTGAGGCCTTTCCAAATCTAGAATTAATGAGTAGGATTCACAATATTAAAATAGGTAATAATACTGATGATCTGAGCCATGGAGAATCCATGTGGATGCCAAGTACAAACAAAGCTAGTGTCCCTCTCATAAAAACATAGTCCCAGAGATGCCCGTCTTCCCTAACACCCAGGCTCAAAGTAATCAAGCTGAGGGGCTAAAGAAGACTTGGCAAGCCCTGTATCTCCCTAATCATGCCTTTGCTCATTTTCCACAATAGTAAGCTTTTATGGCCAGCCAGCGGTCACCTGCCACAGTCCAACTCTTGGCAATTGAGGGGTTTGTAGCCCAGATTACAGCTTAATTAGAGCCAGTGAAGTCGTTAGGCAAGTTAGGTGAAAATTATCTATGTTATCCACTCTGTAAACCATTGGAAAGCCATCCTTCACTTCCCCATGAATCTCTCACTGACCAAGGTTTGCAGAGAGTGTTGGTTTGCGGTCCCTCGCTGTTTCCTTCACTCTTCATAATGAGCCGGCCATAGCAGTCCCCTCCTCACTGGCTATCAGCAAACACTTTGGGAGAAGACTCACAGGCCGATGGGTCTGCTTCCTTTACATGAGGAAGAGAGGTCCCAGTAGACATTCTCCCCCAGGGTTTGGGCTGATCCCACTGCATTCCACATTCCTAAGGCTCAGCTGAAAACCTCATGGGAACAGAAAGCCCTCTAAGCATAAGAGAACCAACATTTTCACTCCAAAATGTTATTGTCTTTCCTGGTAAATTATTCTCTGATAGCTTGTCTTTTGTGAATAGGGCAATGTGTTACTCCTCCCAGAAAAATATTAATTAAAAGTGGGCTGGTGTAAAAAGACTTGTGAAGCCAGTCTTCCGAGTACCTAAATTTTTGTCTCCTATAAACGATTTGAGGAAACCAAGTATCCCCTTTTCCTAGAGAGAAAAATGTCTGCCATTTTAGCAAACCAGATGCAATGTGATCTCAGAGAGAGGAGAAAGTTGCCTTGTCTTTAGTTAAAGGCCACAAGGCCAAACACGGAGTGAAAGAAAAAAAAAAAAGACTGTGCATTGTTGAGCTGAATGGCCACCCCAATATCCCAGAGAATGAACTTTAACTTTCTCAACAGAAAGGCAACCGCAAGAAGCTTGGCAGCTCATGGAAAAAGTTTCTTCATGAATGTGTGACCTTTATAGCATTTCATCTTCAAACAGAATTAACGCAGGGCCTGAAAGATGGGTGTCTTTTCCTGTTTTGTTTTAAGAGCAGGCTCAGAACATAGGGTACAGTTTTGCTTCTGTCTTTAGCGCTGTCCTTGCCTTGCCCTCCAAGGCCTGCAGCCAGCCGAGCATTTTTGGCCAGACAGAGACATTCCCTAATCCCAAGAATGCCCAGGGACCAACAGACCTAGGTGGTTCCTAAGCTTATTTCCTGTGTTCAGATTGTAGAGTGGAATCCCAGTTTGGCCCTGTTATAGGGACTGGAAGGTAGGAAAGGTGAGAAATTCTCTAAAATGTGTCCAAGTTTTCTATTTACTGGATAGACAACAAACCAATAACTGTTCGGAGGAGCTAGCCCGCTGGCAGTGATTTTCCAAGAATTTCAAAATAAACATGCATGGCCTAAGGGAAGGAGGTACCAGGAATGGAATAAGAAGGGAGCAAAGTAAAAAAAAATGATTTATTGCTGCCCTTGGCAATTTAAGGTTGGAGTGGACAGCACAGCTAAAATGTATCTTGCTACTGCAGTAGAGAAATTAGCCAAAAGTGGTGTCAAAACTAGAGGATGGCAACTTCACTTGAGAAGCCAACTCTAGGCAAAGGGTACTGATGCTGAGGCATTGCCCCAGCCACCTGTCAGGTCATGGCCTGTGTTTCTTTTCACCAGAACTCTGCGTGTGTGTGTGTGTGTGTGTGTGTGTGTGTGTGTAAGAGAGAGAGAGAGAGAGAGAGTCATCCTATTAGACGAGAGGTTAAGGGCTGACACTCAGGGAACTCTGTTCTCTCTGACTTAATTTAGAGGAGGAAGCCATTACCTGCAGTACCTAGAAAAACAGGAAGTCAGGCTTTTGAGAAAGCAGAATAGGACAATGATGAAGGAGAGAACATGGTATAGAAGAAAAGGGCAAAAAAAAACTTTTGCTTTCCCAAAGATACACAATTGACCTGAGCCTCATTCCTGTTAAAGGTTAATGCTCCTTCCTTACTTAAAGACAATGCAGGGGTCTCTGCTTGCCCGAAACAACATGATCTCTCTTCCTGGCCACCAGAGGGTTAAGTTGCAACCTAACCTGGCCAGGAAAGCGCTAGGTCTGCAATGAGAAGGAAGAGACCATATCCCACAGGGACTACAGGTCGCAGACAACAGGCACCAGCAGGGGCTGGTAAACCCTAAATGGGACTGTATCCTCAGAGGGCCGCATCCAGGGGAGTGCAATATAAACTTGAATAAGGGAGAGATCACTGCTGTGAAAGCACTCTCTTTGCCGTAGGATTGACCAACCCTGGTGAGTGCCCAGGCAGACAGAGTTAGCATGCAACACCAATGACTGTTGGAGACAAGGAAAAAGCAATGGCTCACAATACGAAAAATAGAAAAGCCAGACTACCACGCTATACTATGGAAAAGAAAAATAGAATCAAAATGTTCAAAGAGGTCCCCAAGAGGTGGGGCCTACGGTGGAAGCTGGAAAGCCTGCCGATGGATGATGCCCTGCAGGAGGCCGGCAGGGCACTGCAGTCACCGGAGTGAGCAAGGTACCGGCGAGAGCAGGAGCAGCATCAAGAAGCTCGGCAGTGACTGTCCTCTGTAGGCCAGGTTGACCATTGCAGATGCTGTTACAGGACGGGGCTCCCTGAGAGCAGTGGAGATGAAAGAAAATAATAAATGTAATAGAGGCCAAACTGCAGCACTTTGTTGTCAGAAACGAGATGAGAGTAATAATTGTATTGAGTAGCAAAACTGAAATGGCAGCCAGGGTGCTTGACACTCAGGGAACTCTGGAATACGGCGGCCCTAAGGGCAAGATACATGGGCGGTCAACAAGAGTATTTCTCAACTTGAGTGGTCAAAGGAAATCAAGACTGGATAATCGGGAGGCTACGGGCACCCACCCAACAGAAGTTGTGATCTCTTGCCCAGTTTCCAGAACTAAACTACTTTTTATATCTTCCACCTTTTGACCGAAAGAAAGGCCAAATAGCCAGAAGAAGAGACCTTGCAATTTCACAATAAGTGTGTAAGGTGATGACTGCCTAAGTCTTCTCTGAAGGGTCCTGTGGCCACTCGCTCAAGTAACCATAAGCTGAGGAAAGGGGGGGTGTCCCAACACTTCACCTTCAAAAACTGATAGACACGGAGTCCAAGGTGACATGGACACCGGGGGAAACAAAGTAGCATCGTGGCTCCCTTGGTACAGTGAGGACATAGTGGTACATTGTCTGGTACAGTGGTACCTAGGGGGCCAGACAATAGAGTCGGGCCTATTGAGAAGGGCCGATCACAGGTAAGTTACATGACCTGGTGATCCAAGTTCCACATCAGTCACCTCTGTTGTACCACCTATGGCTCAGTTGATATGGGAAGGAAAAAGCCAAGCGTGATTCACAGATGGGTCTTAATGCACAGATGCAAACCAGAAGTGGACTTCAGAGTTCTTGGTCCCACTCAGCAGTGACCCTGAGAGACAGCAGTGAGGGGACATCCTTTCAATGGACTTCAGGTGATGCACCTGGTCACCCACTTTCCGAAATCCACACAAACTTATGGACAGTGGTAAACCACCTGGCTGGTCGGTTAGTGGCCTGAAAGGAGAGAGATTAAAAGATGAGAGACACGAAGGCCTGAGAAAGAGGAATGTGGAACCACGCATGAAGTGTGCAGATCTTTGTATCCACGTAAGTGCCCACCGAACAGCACTCGCCATGGAAGAGGCGCTTTATAGTCAAGTAAACAGAAAGATCCGGCCAGTTGATGTCAGGCAGGCTCTCTCATTAGCCACCCCAGTGCTGGAACGATGGCTACATGAACAGAGTAATCATGGTGGCAGGGAGAGAGGTTCTGCAGGAATCCAACTTATAAAAAAGTGGACCTATCTACCGCTGCTGCTGAGTGTTCGGACTACCAGGAGCAGGGATTATCGCCAAGCCTGATTCAGAAGCATCCTTCAAAGAGACAACCAGCTACTTGGTGGTACCCTAATTACATCGAACCCCATTCTCCACGGAAGGGCCAGCAATCCATCTTGAATGAACCAGCAAGTACTTGGGATATGGGCTTCCCTTTCCTGCCCAGAGAGCCTCATGCAGCCTCACTATGTGAGCGCTCACCTCACGTGTCAGTCACTAACCCAGAATCCCACGTGACACCGCATCATTCCAAGCAACTCACTTTAAATGAAGGAGGAACAGTAGTGAGCACAAGACCATGAGATCCACTGCTTATGTCACACGCAATCCCATCCAGAAGCTTTTGACTTTACAGAGCGAAGGAACAACTTTTTGAAGGTGCCAGTAAAGCACCATGTTAGAGATGATCCTTAACAATGGGGCATCATCCTTCAGGATGCAGTGAATTCTCTTAATCAGGGAGCATTACAAGGTACTCTATCTTCTCTATAGAAAATAAATAGTTCAGGATAGAAGTGGGGGTAGTTCCACTTACCATCCCATCCAATGACCTGCCCAGGGAACCCGTGCCTTTCGCCTCTGGGCTCTGTAGATTTAGAGATTCTGTTATCAAGAACAGAAATACTTTCACCAGGAGTACTGGAAAAAATCTCATAAAACTTAAAGCTACAGCTGCTACCCAGGCACTTCGGACTTCTTGTGCCAAGAGAACAACAGGCGAGGAAAGGCATCGCCATGCTTTCGGGGGCAATGATGACCCTGGTCATCAGAAGATAGTTGGGCTGTTACAACAGTGGGGACAGAGAAGACCATATCTGACGCTCAGAAGGTCCTCTGGGTGTAATGGTAAATGAGTAAGAGTGGTAGTCGTGGACTGAGAAAAGCATGATAGCCAAGAGCTCAGATCCTTCAGTGATGAGAATCTGGGTCATCCACCAGGCAAGCCCCCCTGGGCCAGAAGAACTGCCAGCCAACGGAGGAGGAATCTCTAACGGATTGTAGAGGAAGGAATTGAGGAGCGTCAGGTGTCCCTGAGAACAGCTGCAGCAGTGAGAGCTACAGTTTGTCACATTAAACTTCTCGTACATTTTCCTACGAAAAAACACTGATCAGAATTCTAGAGGATCTGTTCCCAGACAGGATACATTTTTATAACAAATAGGCGGGTCCTAGAGGTACCAGGGGTAACTCCAGTGGACGCTGTGATACACCACCAGATTACCCCCTCACGTGCTGGGAGCTCACTCCCCCAGCTTCCAGGACTGTCAGCTGCTGACAGCCAGCAGCTGAGTCCTTCTCCGGGAATTGCCCTTGGCCAAGGGAGATGCCTCCCCTAAGGTCACGACTGCCTGCTGAAAACAATCTGCAGCCGTGAGTGGCCAGTGTAAAGGCACGAAGGCTCAGCTCCCTTGCCTCACTCAGTCTGGGACGAGTCCAAAGGGACCTCCAAACTCCAGAACTCCCCAGGCCAGCTGGTGCACTTGCCGCAACACATCGCAGCTCGGCTTCTTCTCTGCCCTGTCTTTGTCCTCGCTCTCCTGTGGGGTTTGAGGGCACTGCCTGGTAAGCTTCCTGAGCACGAAACTCTGCCCCGGCGTCTACTTCTTTGGGTCATGATCTGAAACGCTATATATATTAAAAACATCCTAAAAAACTTTCATACACGTTGACTTCCTACACATACATAAGATAGTCTAAGAAAATAATGAGAGAAGAAATTAGACTTTTTAAAGTTTCCTATCGTGACATTATAATCTTAATAAACAAATAATCCAAACTGTTCAACAAGAGGGGGATAAGCAAAATAGTAGTATAGAATTCTTTAAAGCCATTACAACTTGGCTTCTGAAGAAAATACAGCGACATAGGAAAGTGTTTACAATGCAGTTGAAGTGAAAATAGCAGCATACTTAAAACCACAAATGGTTTACAAACATATTACTTATACTTCTATCAAGTGTAAGAGAAATTAGATGGCCGAATGGTAAACACGTGAGGAAAATCCAAGAAAACAGTCAAATTTTGTTTAATTGAGTAAAATTTTATCTCAGAGCCAGACTAATTTTTAGATAAATTATAGTTCCTCAGCACTGGCTAGTTCGAGAGTAGCATAAATGGCCACTTGGCAAGCTTGATGTAGAGTGGAATTTAGTATTAATGCAAATTTTTCAGGTACCTTTCAGCCCTCTGGAATTCCACTCCACCGAGGACAGTGTCCCGGAGATGTGTGGTTTCAGTTTACTCTTCTTCGCTCTCCCTTGGTTTGCTTTGCTTTTGCTGGTTTTTCTTAGCTAACACCTTAACTCTTGAAGGCTTCTGATTTCTTTGGTTTACTTGAACAATTAAGTAAAAAGAAAATTGCTTGACCATTTGCCTCAAAACTCTGCAATCCTCAGACCTTTACCACAAGCATTAGATGGAAAGAATTCAAATTTTGAAAAAACTCACTAAAGGTGGCACCACCCAGAGTAGGAAGAGGCAATAAAAAAGAGTAACCCAGCCCTGATACTAAGAAAGGGGGAGGGAGGCTTTTTAAAACTAAGATTTATGTCTGGATAAACGAGTCGTGATGCTAAGTGATGTTGCGTGTTTAACTAGTCCCCTGTGTGTATTCTCTCCCTTTCGGTAGAGCCCAGCCACACCAAAGCAGTTCTGAGGATCTGACCCCACTTCATTGCCAAGCCTCCGACATTCTCAAGGTCTAAATAAAAATCAAACGTTCTCAATTTCCCAGTCCCTCACCCCCACCCCTAAATAGTCAAGACACCTAGAATGGACCGTGAGAAGGCATTTTAAGGAGTGAAATTTAAGGCCGACACACCATCCACAGCCATTCTCCACATTCCTGGGACTGCAGCCTGTTCCTGCCATTGAAGGAGAGGACCGACATTTACACTCCAAGGAGGGGTGGGCCCATCCCTCCTTCCCCTCCAGGGAAGACTGTCAGCCCCTGTTTGTCCCCGCCCTGCCCTTTCCAAGCCAGGATGTCCTAGCCCGGCCGCGGGGGAGGGGTCCGTCAAAGCCAGTGCGACCCGTGATTTAGTGCGCTCAGCAAGTCACCAAGGTGTGCTCACAGGCTTTTCTCCTCTTCACCTCATCTTTCTTTACAACAGGAGTAAAATGTAAGACTATATCAAGGTGAATTGGTTGTAGAACCGAAAGAGACAAAGGGACCCTAAAGTGACTGCATAGTAAAACGAGAAAACTGAAAAATAAGGGTAGCCCAGTGGATCTAGTGCTTCTCTGTTCCATCTGTCAAACTGGAGAAATGTCTCTGACATAGAACCACCAATTGAAAAAAGGTCCATGAGTTTATTCAACAAAGGTCTTTAAGACACTGGCTCTACATCAGGCACTGTACTAGATAGGGGAGGTATATAGACCTGAACCCTGCCCTCATGGGAACCATGTTCCAGCAGCTCAGAGATTTCTCATAAGATTGCCCCATAACACCTGGTAGTCCGTGGGCTCACCCGTCCCAGCAGTGCTGAGAAAGGGAAAGGCCAGCCAGAAACATCCTGAGAAAAGAATTACCTCGACAATTCAAGAAAATCTGCAGAGCTGCACCTGTTTCCCTGTCCTCCTCTGCCAGGCAGGAAGACAAGATGGAACTGCAGAGAGCAAACGTTAGAGCTCCAAAGAAGCACTGCTAGCTCAGTTGAAGCAAGAGCCCTGGGCGTTGCTGCAGCCCTGGGCAAAACTGCGAAGCGGGCAAGGTTGGTCTTGCAACTGTCCCAGCTTTGGCCTCATTATCGCTCTCCCAGACACTACATGCACTTACGCTGCCTTAAACCCGCCCCAGCCCTCTAATAAGCCTAGACATGCCATCAGACTAGTTTCTGATTAAAAATGCAAATGAGGCTTAACCTCAGGGATGCCTCAACAGCCCCCACCCAATCCTCCACTGAGAAAGGCAGAAGAGGCGGCATGGAAAAAGCATGGGCTGGGGGCCGGACAGACCTGTTTCCCCGCGCGCGTCCCACCGCTTACCGCTCTGTGACGGCGGGTAGGCTGCTTCATCTCTTTTAAGCCTCCGTGTTCTTAGCCATTGACTGGAGACAATCATGCCTGCCCAGGCATTACTTTTGAGAAATACATTTTGAGAAAGATTAAAATACAAACCAGCTCTTCATTTCTTAGGCCACATTTCGTTACCTTGTAAGGGGAATCTACAAAGCTCAGCAAAAATACAATAAAATAGATATTGTCAGAAATGCCGCGCTGAGTAGCGAGCGCGCCCTGTGTTTGCTGTTGTTGGGCGCCTTGGCCGGGACGTGGGAGGGGGCCCTGGTGCAAAGTGCCAAGACGCAGGGCTTCTCCTTAGCAGGAGCCAGGCCTCCAGGCAAAGTGCGTGGGGGAAGCCACGGGGACCATAATACCCGCAAGCAAGAGACAGAAGGGCGCGTTCTTAGCTGCTTTGAAACGCTCTGGGGTGTAAATAACCTGTCCTCGGACTAATGAGGAGAAGAAAGGTTGGACTTGGCTTTATTCATGGGGTGACCTCACTGGGACCAGCAGCCCCTCGCCTGGCACTACGTGAGGGCTGGCCCA
Organism: Mormoops blainvillei; assembly: GCA_004026545.1. NCBI lineage: Eukaryota > Metazoa > Chordata > Mammalia > Chiroptera > Mormoopidae > Mormoops > Mormoops blainvillei. The sequence continues at coordinate 56,049 of PVJD01005149.1, read as the reverse complement.
CACCGCTGCTTCCTGGATGACGGAGAGGCCCTGACCCACATCTGGCCTCGGCTCCCACTGGTCTGCCAGGCAGCCCCGCTTGGCTCCAGCTCAGCCCGGTCCTCCCTCCACCACCAGGAGCATTTGCTTTCCTGCCCATTCCTGCTCTTCCCTCCACCCAGAAAGCCCTCCTTTCGTGTTTGCGCTTCGACCTACCCCACCTACGCACATTCCGCCTCAGGTGTACCCTTCTATTGTCAGAGAAAGATAACAGAAGCCAGTGCCCAGGATCTGTGTCCAGAGCCCAGGGATCAGCTGGGGCCAGTCAGGGTGGTGGCCCGGACACTGCAGACCTGGGACGCACTTTGGAACGTGGCTGTCAACCAGGCTGCCTTTACTGTCGATTCAGGAGCTTTTAAAAACATACAGGGCCCAGACCCCACCCCAAACCTACTAAATTGGGACACCTTAGGAGCAGGGGGAGCTTGAGCATCTGTGTTTCTAAAGGCCCCATCCTGGATTTTAAGGTGCAGCCCTAACTAAAAAACACTGCTCTCACATAAGGACTTCCCTACATAACAGAAACTGAATACCATGGTATTACTTCAAAGATTCTACAAATAGAGCTAATAGAAAATAACGCAAAAAGCAGTAGTTGGACAACCTGACCATTTACAAATCAAAGAGGCCAGATAATAAGTAGTTTGGGATGTTCAAAGACCTGGTTAAGAACCCAGTGAAAGGTCTTATTATTTCTCAGAATTTATTGGCAAGCAGAGGGGTGGACAGGAGTGGAAACTAAAATGTCTGGACATTTGTCTTGAACTTAACCAGCACCTGTAGGCCTGTAATTAACAAAGCAAGGATAGTCGTGGGGGAAAATGTGATTTGTAAACGTACAGAGGACAGTGGAATCCTTGAGAACTAAGCAAGAAGTCTTGCTTGAGGACAAAGAATGCAAAACAACATGATATCGTGGTTTTTGTTTCGGAAAGGGTTACCATGTGATAGAAGAAACACAGCAGATGTTGATTTTTGGACTTGAGTTGCAGCATTTGGGACAGCAACTCATAAAATGTTAATTGCTAAGATGGTTCAAATTGGCTGGGAGAGCAAGTCACCGTGGGTGGAATGCTAACAAAAGATTACAAAGGAAAGGTGAGACCATCTGGCAAGTCTTCAGCAAGAAGAGGTGCTAAGCATGGGGCCCGTGGGTCAATGCTCGCTCACTGTAGATTTAACTTTGCATTCTAATTAGCGAAGTGGAAGCGAGAACAAAAGACACCCCACCTGAAGAAATGGGAAGAAGGCTCGCAAAGAGGGATGTTGGGAAAGTCCAGGGGGCAGGGCAGACTGAGATGGAAGAGCCCACAAGGTTTAACCTATGAACAAACAGAAAGCTGAGGGTATTTACAAGAAGGCAAACAAGCTCATTTGAGCGACATCGATCAGAAACCCCTGTACTGCAGACACAAAAGCACCCAGACCACAAAAACGTCTAAACTAACAGGTAAGAGTGGCCCATGCCCCGCTGAGGAGGTCAGGCTATGCAGGACCCAGCGAGCCTGCCCCATCCCTGCCGGCCCCATCCAGCCGTCAGGTCAGAATCAGCCTGAGAAGGCTCGGCGCATGGATTACCAGCTGTAAATCATTCCTCTCTAGAAAAATAAAATGTTACAAGAAATTTGTATTAGCCACATCATTCACTTCAACATCTTTTCCCCAGCCACTGCCATGCTTTGATCGGCATGTGCGAATAGCCAAACCATACTTCTACAGCAGCCTGATCTAAGAAGACAAAAAAGGAAGTTCAGGTTGGCTGGTCATGGGGAGCAAGGGCTTTTCATGCCGCTGTGTACTGGGCGCCTGCTGTGGGCCTAGCCCCATATCAGAGCCGAATTCCCATTGTTACTTTGAACTACAAGGGCAGAGTTGTGGGGCAGCCGTTAATACTGAGGGCCTGGAGGAGTTAAACAACTTGTCTGAGAATACACATCTAACGAAGGCAATCATCTGTATTTGAATTTGGGTTCCTCCGTTGTGCAGTCACTCACTATTCCCTTCCAGAGGGCTCCTCCCACATTTTCTTCCTATCCGCAATTCTTTTGCTAGAGGCTTGAAAGCGTCATTGGATGGTATTAGCACACGGACCTTTTCACTGTGGCCCAGGCAGTAAGCAAGTCTCTCCTTTGCTTATCCATGGATGGTATCCACCTATCTCATTGCCCCTCTGGCTCACCGAGCCACAGGAGACAGAGATCCCTTCCTTTTGGATGTGCCCCTACTCCTTGGAAATGGCCCAGTGGGTGAAAAATCAAGTGGACGGACCCTGGCTGGTGTGGCTCAGAGGACTGAATGCCGCCCTGTGAACCGAAGGGTTGCTGGTTCAATTCTCAGTCAGGGCACATGCCTGGGTTGCAGGCCAGGTCCCCAGTAGGGGGCACACGAGAGGCAACCACACATTGATGTTTCTCTCCCTCCCTTTCTCCCTCCTTTCTCTTCTCTCTAAAAATAAATAAAAATAAAGTCATCAAAAAAAAAAAAAAAGAACCACGCAGACGGGATGGAGAAGGTGCCATACCGTGGTCAGGCATTTCAAAAGCCATGGGAGGAAATGCAGCATCCCTTGAGAGAGCACAGCAGCTAAGAGCGCAGATGCTGAAGCTAGAGTGTTCCGATGTAAATCTTGGCTCTGGCTCAGTTTCCTCATAAGTAAAACAGGCTGCAGTGAGCACTTAGAACTGTTCGATGAATCCTAAATAAAAAATAACATGGTAGAGAGAGGTTCTAGAAGCCTCCAAGTGCATTCTCAACATCCCTAGAGCAAGACTTTTCATAAACCGACTTCCCTTATTTACCTCTCCAGGGTAATATTTCTTTTTTATGTCTTGTGTAGACTAATACGCCTCTGAAGTTGTTCTTGCAACAACTTATCCTAAGACGAGGATGACGAACAAGCAAAGTGTGCACTGGATTTGGGTGGCTGCCAGAAATGGGCCTCTTGAGGCAAAAAGAAGGAAGGGGTTGTGGGTGGGGATGAACAAGAAATGATTATTAAATTTGATTCCAAACTGTACAGTCAACATTTCCGGCAATAACAGATGCTTCTTCTAACTGATAAGTCTTTTATGTTTTGGACCTCCTGGGCAAATTGAGAAGCTGTTGAGATGTTGAAAAATTAAATCCGAACACAGGGTGCCCGAATCCAAGATGAACGAGCCCAAACCGGCCTGCTGGTCCCTCTCCCCACCGCATCTAACCATCTATCAACAGTCCTCTGCTGTGACGACAGCTGTCGCTGCTGCCACCACCCTGATACCCAGGTACAAAGTAGGTATGGCCCCCAAACTGCTTCTACCAGAAAAGGGAGGGGACTGGAGGAGAACCCTGCTTACTCATGGAGTGAGTTCCACATGAAAGGGTTTCCTAGCACACAGCTTCCAACGTGAGAAGTGGAAATGGCAAGCGACTCAAATAATAATAAACACTGTTTTGCTTGGATTTCTTGAGATTTTCCAATGTCTAGAACATAGTACATCCTCAAAACATATCTGCAGAATGAAAGAAATAACAGCATGCACGTGCGGGGTGGCAGGGAGGCTGGCTGGTTCACTTTAACCTACTCCCAAGAAGGCAGGGGAAAGCCTTTTGCTAGACGGGGCATGTGGTCATGAGAGTCAGGCCAGCGGGGCAGAAAGAGAACCAGACTTGGCGTCGAGCCTTTAGACTAGCATGTGAAAGAATTTCCCAAGGCTCTGGTTAAAAATACAGATCCTAGAGCTCCATTCCCCAAGAACTAAGATTCTGGGGCCCAGGAATTTGCTTTTCTTTTTCTTTTTTTTTCCCACCAAAAACCTAGGGTAAGAATTATTATTTTCAAATTGAAGAATAACCTACATACAGTGAAAGGCATAGCTCTAAAGCATACAGTTTGATGAGTTTTCGCGAATGAGTAAAATTCAGGTAACCATACCCCGATGAAGATTTAAAACATTTTCATCACCCCAGAGAGTTCCTTACCCTCCTTTTCAGCAAATCCTCCCCACTCCCACCCACTCCCGCCCCCATACAGGTAACCATAGTTCCGCTTTCCAGCTCCATAGTTTTTGCCTGCTCTTAAATATCATGTAAATGAAATTATAGAATATAAACACAGATTCACTGTCTTTCTCTCTCTGGCTTCTTTTGCTCACCAGAAAGTTTCTGAGGTTTATCCAAGTCATTTCAGGTATAGTCACTCATTCCTCTCTGTTGCTGGGGATTATTCCACTGTGAGAAGGTACAACAAGTGCTTTATCCATTCTCTGGTTACACGGGTTGGATCCTTGGGTTCTTTCTGGCTTTGGGCTATTATGAATAAAGAAACATATTAGTTTTCAACAGTTGCACCACAAATTGCCATAAATTTAGTGGCTTCAAGCAACAGAAATGCGTCACCTCCCTGTTTCTATGGGATAGGTGTCTAGGCACAGATTAGTGGGGTTCACTGCTCAGGGTCTCACCAGGCTGAAATCAAGGTGCTGGCCAGGGCTGGGATCTCATCCGAACCTCCAGGTCCTCTACGAAGTTTCTAGAATTGTTGGTGAAGTTCAGTTTCTTACAGTTGTAGGACTGGAGTCCTCGGTTCCTAGAGGTGACCTTCTGTTCCCTGCCATGTGGCTCTCTCCTCCACATAGCAATCTGCTTCTTCAGACCAGCAAGGGTACATCGGCCACTGTTTCAAATCCCTCTGACCTCCAGGCCTCTTCTAAAGGGCTCACCCAGGACAATCTCCCCTTTTATTAAATGAAAGTCAGCTGACTAGGGACGTGCGCAAAATCCTTGCACCTCTGCCACATAACAGGAGTTATGCCCCATCATGTTTACACTCTGGGCATGTCTACCAGGGGATGGGGATCTTGGGGGCCATCTTGGAATCCTGTCTACTACAAGCAACTATGAACATTTCTGGAGTTACTTGGTTATCCAAGTGTGTATCTTTAAAAGAAATAAGAGCATTTCTGTTTTTTTATCATGAAATTTCTTTCTTTATAGTCCTTATACAGTCATGATTCTGCTTATAATGACAAACTTACAAAATATATTCAACCTTGCAATACAGGAATCTGCTTTTCTTAAGTTCCATAGGTGACTTTGATCCAGGTGGTCTGAGGTTCACAGTCTAAGGGACAACTGCTGCAGGTCTCACTTAACTGGTCACCTCACCTTACACTTCAAAGATGATCAGAATGCTGGCCACCTGTTTGCCTAGGAAAACCCTTCAGCTTCTCAAAAGTGAATGGACCCCACAGCCTTCAAGACTGAAATGCAGATAGAAATGTTCTGGAGGTGATGGCATGTAAACCTAATCTTCTGTAATCAAGCCCCCGGTCAACCAGAAGAAGGAAAGGAGAGAAATATTATCTGAACCACAGCCCCCATCCCACTAAAATTCCTGTCACATGACGTAAAAGCATGTGTCCATTCGATAGACAATTCCTGGGAAATATAGAGGTTTTTGGTTTCTTTTTAAGATTTTTTTTTAATTTTTAGAGAAAGGGGAAGGGAGGGAGAAAGAGAGGGAGAGAATCATTAATGTGTGGTTGCCTCTAGCGTGCCCCATACTGGGGACCTGGCCCGCAATCCAGGCATGTGCCCTGACCAGGAATCGAACTGGCGACCCTTTGATTCACAGGCTGGCACTCAATCAGCTGAGCCACACCAGCCAGGGAGAAAACATAGAGGTTTTAAATGCTGTGTTTTAGAAAGAGAACAGGGTCACCCCTTCTATTATTTTAAAATATGAGTAAATTGAGAGCTCAGCATCCTGCAAAACATCATAAAATTTAACCTTATGTTATTACCACTTAATTCTAATGGATTTTGAGGAGGAACAGAATAATAAGGGGCATTCCCCTGCATACTCTGACAGAAAGAGAGAAAGGATCATAGACAAGAAGGATGTTCTATTGGAAAGTCAGCTGACCTTGGAAGGGTGTGTCCTTGAAGGTTCAAGGTCAGGGAAACAGGCCCTCCCTGGTCCAGGAGTTGAATGTCTCACCAGGTGTGTGTGAGTGAGAGAACTCAAAAACAAGACTAAGGAGGAACCGGCAAGTTAGTTCCGAACCTTAAGTCACTGACAGGAAATGTAATCTCACACTGTATCCAGGTGAAGGGACCAGAAAGACAAGTGCACACCCAGAAGCTGCTGGAATGCAGGTTGCCCCATGGGCCTCTCCTCACGGCAGCAGTCTAACGCCCACCTCCTTCCAACACAAGCCTCTTTCCTATTCTGTCCTTGGAGTGTTTGTTGAGTGCCTGATGGATACCCTGGGAAGTGTGGCGAAACAATCCCCTCTGCCTGGCCTGTGAGTTCCAGAGCAGTGCCCAGTCTCAGACTTGAGATAAGAAGGCAACTTTAAAGATACCCGTAGAATCATAAAGAACTATATGTGATCAGATATTTAAATTGCAAGGTCTGGAAAGTGCAAGTTACTTACAAAGAGGTTGTATCCCAAATGTTTCTTCTTAAATTTGTGGTTTAAAGGTCAGAACACAGATTTTCAAGGGGACAATGTTAGGTATGTAGTTCAAAATTAATGAGCTCATAATGCAGCTAAAATCATACGTGTGCGATGAAAGCATTTCTGCTGCATTATTATAACTAACTTTAAGATACTTTAAAGAAAACTATTTGGAAGAGGTATCTTTAATGATAACCTAAGGAAATAATGCTTAATTAGAATTTGATGAAAAGGAGGAGATTTTTATAGAAAGTATGAAGAAATCTGGACTCGGGGACTTTAGATTTTTATCTCACATTCTTTTAAAAAATGACATTTTTGTCTTTAAAAAAACAGGATATGTTACAGAAATTTTGAAAAATACATTAAAAATTTTTAAATGAATTACACTTCTAAGTTTTTTTTCTAAACATATGCATGTGTTTTTAATTGGAAAATATAAATATGTTTATAATCTATTTTTCACTTTTTTGCTATAAAATTGTTCATTTTATCACTATATTATCAATATAGTATATTAACACACCTCTTAATCCTTGCCGAATTGATTAACCAAAAAGTATGTCTCATTTTAATTTTTCATTTATTTAATTGCTGTTGAGATTGATCTTTGCTTTTCTTAGATTTAATGGCCACTTGTATTCTTTTATATATAAATTATCTCTTGTGTCTTTTGCCTATTTTTCTGGTGGACTACTCTTAGTTTTTTGTTGTTGTTGAAAAGATTGTGAATATAGAATGTTTCCTTGGTCATATATATACATATATATATATGAGAAATATTTTCATGGCTTGTCACTTTATTTTGACTTGATTCATGGTGTTATGACAGATGGAATTTTAAGTTCTGTCTGATCTGTGTTTTCCTTTTCAGTTTCTTTCCTATGTTTTTAAGGATAGAAACTACTCCACATGATCCAATACCCATGTTTGCTCACTTCAAGTTTGAGTATAATTTACTTTTTATGCTTTGGAAAGATCAGGCATTTATATGATTAAAAGGTTAGCTCTCTAGGAACAGACATATACAGAGAGGTCTTACCTCTGCCTGTACCTTCCTTACCCATCACCTTCATTCCCTGTGAGTAACCATTTTTATTAAGGTCTTCTTTGTCTTCCCAGTGCTTCCTTTTGCAAATTTTAAAACAGTTACTGACTTGATCCTTCTAGAATTTGTACAGGGTATTATGTTTTGAAAAAGATAGTTTTTCCCCAAGAAACTTCCTAACTGGTTATGGTTGATATCAAATAAAACTTGATTTCTGAACATTTATTTTGAATCCATTCATGTTGTCGAATTTCTAAACATTTTTCAGTTGATGGTCTTGAGTTTTTAGACACACAATCGTATTGTCTTTATAATTTATACTGATAATTTCTCATCCTCAGCTTCCACACAGTATACACTTATTTTAGTCTGCATTTTATTACAGTTGAATGCTGTGGTTGAGGCTGGGGGAAGGGCAGGTAGGAAGTTGTGCACTGGCTCCCACAGCCCTCTGTCTGGAAGGGACGCACGGCATTTTCAATCACATTCTATCGTCCAAACCAAGTCACATAACCATGCCTGGTTTCTGTGCCCCAGGCCTGGGGCACAGAAATTCAATCTTACCATTTTCCCGAAAGGAAGACGACTTGTGAATATGGGTGGGCAGCGCTAACAAGCTAGCGTATCAACCTGAAACAGGCAGGGCCCCGGCTCTGTGGTTTCTATTAGCCTTAGCGACAGCATTGTCTGGAAATGGCTGTTCTCAGCCCGTTATTGCTCGGAGCACATTCCTCACTTCAAACCCACTACCCCTTTCCAGCCCAGGTTTCACCGACACTCAGCGCTGCCCCACCTGGGACGGCACTGTCTGCCGGGGTTTCCCTCCCTGTGGTTGTTTTAACCTGCATCCAGAAATGTCTGGTTTGTGCCATTTCAATTTTATATATTTTATTTTATTTTTATATTTCACTTGACTTTTAGGAAATGGTGGGTATGGAAAAGAACCAACATTTAAATTCCAACGCTTAAAGAATGGACCTGAGAAAGTAAAGCACAGACCGCCGTTTAAGCGCCTGAAGAGCGGGGCCCAGGAAAGCCTCTCCGGGGTGCCCCCCAGGGGCTTCTATCCAGGCTCCAGCGCATCGGACATTTTCTTCCTCCCAAGCAAGGTCTTGACCTCTCAAAAGATAAGCCAGTGAATCTGTGGAAATGATATATCATTAAATCCATCGATTATTTGGTTCACTATAGATTTAAAACTATGCCCTGACACTTTTTGCCTGCATGTGTGACTAGTGAAAGATAGAACTTTCTCTACTATGTGAAGAAAAAGAAGCAAGTCTCATCACGTAGTCTGTTCCATGGAACAACAGTTCCTCGGGATATTAACAGGTGTTCTGAAAGGGAGAAAAGGATCTGCAGCCTGTGGGTAATGCTGGGTTAAATAACTGTAAGCAAGTTTCTTTACTAGAGATTTCCCGATATCTTTAACAGGATGCTAATACGCATTCTGAATCTCCAATGCAATCTTAGATATGCATTTAACTGTTTCCCAAATTTACTTACTCACAGAACCCTATTTTTCAGAAATGTTTTGTAGAACCTATTTTGGGAATCTACTGTAAAGGAGAGAAAAATACAAATAAGTGCTTAGTTGAAAAGATCGCCTTATTTAAATTAGCAGGTGAGGGGAAGGCCAAGGTTTGGGTCACAGAACACTTAGGCCTTGCACCTGTCATGAAGCCCACTTCCCCATCTGGTCACCAAGGCAGAGATTCATCATTGGAAGGGATGCCCAGCGCCTGTGAACACCGGCAGTGAGCGAACCCGAATCAGGGCGGTCATGCCTGAGGAGCGTGAGGTGCGGCTACTTCCCCAGCGTCTTACTACCAAACATAATTAAACCAAGTCTTAGACCAAATTTTGTTCCACGTAGGGACATTTATTAGATAAATATTTATTAACAGCTCATACAACAGGTATGGTAAGCTCAGAGAAGTCCGTTTTCTGTCTTTTTAGGTGCTGTCACCACCACCTTGAGTGAAGCATTTCCTCAAAGCAAACAGACAACTTTCCCGAGATGAGCTTCTAGGCACCTCATAGTCCACATCAGACGACTAGAAGCCCTTCAGCTAAGCGACTGGACAGAGGACTCTTTAGGGATCGAGTCACGCACTATCCCTAAGTAAAAGGCTACAGGTTTCACTGGACTCTCAGGCCACAAGGATGTTTTAAAGTAACTCCTGTAACTTATTCCATAATTCTTAAACGCTAAGGATTATTTTTTTACATGTAATCTCTAAACCTATTAAAGTCAGTCTGGAAGATGATTACAAATGTATTTTCTTAGTTGTTGGGGCTATAACTTGCGGGGAAAAATTATGTTTCTCTTTAGACCCATAATGCAAGGTGATGGAGAGAGGTGAAAGGAGAAGAAACACAGCCAGGCCTTTATGAGAGACAAGGTAGAACCAAGGTGTGCTAGCTGTGCAAGCCCTCCCCTGGGCAGGGATCCCCCGGCCTCAGCAGTGGTTCACTAAGGGGCTGTTTCCATAGGTCTTGCTCTGTTCCATCTCTGTTTCAGAAAATAACTCAGCTGGGCTTTCGGTCAGCATTCTGGGAGGTGGCCGCAGGAGCTTCCTTGGCTGGGGGGCTGAGCAGCGAACAAGATCTTCATGTATGAGCCTGGCCCACCCATATGTCTTCCCTAGCCCGGCCAGGCTAGACGGGAGGAACACTGCTATTTTTTGTGGATGTCATCCGGGGTAATTCACTCCTCTGTGTTTGCCATTCATCCATAACTATAGGCGGAGGGGATTTTTTTCCTGTGTGTGTGTGTGTGTGTGTCTGTGCCTGTGTGTGTGTTACACCTAAAACCCAAAACCTAAACTGTTCAAAGAAAATGCAAGCTGTCCTTGGACCTCCACAAAGCACGTTTTCTGAATTAGAGGCATTGTCATAGAGAATTAGTCTTAAAACCCCTGTGAGCTTAAAAATAGACTAAATGGTATCTCCTAAGCCCCACCTCTTTGGAATTTAAAAGTGTTTTTATAAATGGGTATTGCTTTTGTGGGAGAAGGGGGAAGGAGGGAAGTTTAGTATGATTAAGTAGATCAAGAAATGAAAAGAAAAACTCAGAATGGTGAACATATAATACAATATACAGATAATGTGTTAGAAAATTATACTCCTGAAACTTATATAATTTTATTAACCAATGCCACTCCAGTAAATTCAATAAAAAAATAAGGAAAGAAAGAAAGAAAGAGAAAAGAAAAAAAGAAAAGAAAAGAAAAGAATTTAACTATTTCCCATATTACTCCATACTTTAAGATTTAATCATGTTGAGAATAAGTTTATCCTGGATATTCATTCACTCATTCATTCATTCATTCACAAAAGTAGACCTATCAGGCTCAAGGCTTTGTGCTAAGAGAAATATAAGGTGCCTGGAGCATTTAAGAGCAGGATATCGATACATACGCAAACTGAAAGTAAGTATTTGAGCTTCTGAGATTTCGGACTAATGGAAGTTCAGGGAAAGCAGCGTCTGTGTTGCTGACAAAACTGCCAGCAAAAGACACGTCATGCAGAACAATCCACAGGAAATTTGGTCAGCCAAGAAATCTCAATTCATTATGCCCATTTAAAGAGGGAGTTGCTCACTGGCTTTGGTTAATTGCGTTCCTGACGCTGCAGCACTATCTTCACACAGGAGGCAGGAGGAGGCCTAAAGGGGATGAAAGAACAATCCTTCCAAAACACACTGGGGAAGAATCAAAACACAGATGTTCCTCTCTGGGGCCCTTGTGACTGGTCAGACTCTCGTGCCCAGATCTTAAAAGAGCTTAGTGGAGGCAAAAATGGTAGCTCTGAATGTTAACGCATTAATTAACTTTTCTTCTGTCCCCAAAGGTCCAAGCTTTTCTGAACAGTCCTTCGAGACTCAGCTTAGACAATGCCTCTTCAAGACAACCTTCTGTGACCACTTCACCCCTAACCCAGCACACACAGCCAGGCCAGGCTAGGCCCCACTTAGCACTCCCGCACATCCGTACCGACCCCTCACACTCAGCCTCGAGGATCAGCATTGTGCGTGTGTTGGGCGAGGCGGGGCGGGGGGTGGGGGGGTCCTTCTCCCTCATAGGTCAGGTGGATACTTATGAGGTCTTTGGTACATAATAAATGATACATAATATATAGGTTATAAAATTTTCAGAGCATACATTTAAGGAAAAACATAAAAAGAAAATACTTATTGTGTACATCTAAATAATAAAGGCTATATTAAGGGCAGTTTACATTTATAAACAGAAAAATATCTAGCAAATGGTAGAAGATAAACAATGACCTATCTCACAGGGTATAGGTAACCTGCCACATATTCCAAATTGCTAAAAGAGAGGTAACTGAAAGGTAACTCTCAACTCTAAGCACTAAAGGTGTGGGGTCCATTTATTTTTAATAGTGGGGTGCATGTCAGAACAGGGTGTTGACACATACACACATGGAAGGCACCCGGATGTGAGCTATTGAAATCACAGACCAATTAAAGCTTTAGTTGTTGGAGCTTACTCTTCAAACTTTGCAAGATTATTGCACATAAACAATGGGCAAGTTTACATAAAAAAAATTTAGACAAATTAATCTAAAACATTCATCGGTGTACATAATTATTATTCTGGTATATAGTAATTAGGTAGTGGTAAGCAACTTATGTAGATTATTATAATAATTAGCACAGCTAAGTTACACATTCCTTTCCCCATTCTGGCTTAATAACATATTCTTTGAGATCTGTAGAACTGCCAGTGTCTACGGTGCTTCGGATATTTAACCAGGCCTCCCACACACACGTGTGAGTACAAGCACCAAAAGACACAGTCCCTGCATCCCTGTGATCACAGGCCGGCCACGCCCCCATACTCTCCCCGCCTTCTGTCTCCCTCTCACGGCCCTGCTCCAGGAGAGCACTCCAGTTAGATGGGCCTGAAATTTATATGGCTTAGGGGGTCTCAGTTAAGAAGTGTAATATAAAATTATGAATTTGAAATTAAGCAAAAATGAATATGTCTTTAAAATGAGAGAAGTCGCGACAAATTAAAAAATACTTCAAGCAACAAAATCACACACATCATAAAAACCAGAAAATATAACCAAAACTTTTCCACAGACTGCCCTCTGGCTCCATACTTTTCAATCTTTGTTCCTTCTCCATTACACACAAGTATCCAAAGTCAGAGACCACAGGACACACATGTTGTGGTACAGCCTCTAACCCTACACCTTCATGTTAGGATACCAGGTGGGCAATAGAATTACCCATGGAAGCAATTCCAATGCAAGGATGGCTAGCAATTACTTCACTGTATGTAGAAGTAACTGCGAACCATATAGACCTACCTTTCTACTATATCCCCTAGTCAGTAACTACAAAAAAATGCCCGTAGCTACTCTAACTCTCCAACATGACAAGTGTGGTTGATGAGGCAAGTTAGAATGGAAAAGTCAGTGGACTTGACTAGTTGTGGTCAGAATATTCTACTCTTGTAAATGTCACCAAACGTGTGACCACATGAACCCATCACAGGCCCCCTCTGGGGCCTGGGAAGGAGCCCAGATACACGAGGGGCCCTAAAACTTAAGCCCCATCAGGTTCTTGGTAAATCTACCTCTGCCCGGCTCTCATGTCCCCTCCCATGGAGTCAAACGCCCAAAGTACAACCTTCAACAAGGCCTTGAGGCTCAAAGGACTGAGCAATATGCCTGAGGGACGGACAGGCAGACAGGCAAGGGAAACAGGATGAGAGAAGTCACAGAGAGGCCCTCTGCCTTCAACTGTGAAGACAGAGAGGGATGGAGGGAGTGGTTAGAGTTCTGAGGGAAATCAAGACTGTGAACCCAAGCAAGTGGACTTCAGGTCATCGAATAATGATGAGCTAAATGCTTTACACGTGTTACTGTTGTTCGTCCTCACTCCAGTCGGAGGGAGAAGAAGAAGGGGGAGGAAGGAAGAAAAAGGAAAAGGAGGAGGAGAAGGGAGAGGAGGAAAGGGAGAACGGGGGAAAGAAGGAGAGGAAGATACAAGGAAGGAGGAAAAGATAAGGGGAAGGAAATGAATAAAGAAGAAAGGGGGAAGAAAGAGAAAGTTTTCTCCACATTGTCACCTCTTGCCTGGGAAGCAGCAGTATTTATCTTTGATGTCATAATAAAATTAAAAGCTTTCTTCAGACTATACACTCATCCTCTTAAATTAGAAAGGGTGACAATTCTTTTGGCTCAGTTCCGCAAAATGCAAGTTGTCATGATCTCACTGTTAAAAAAGGGAAAAACAACCTCCCAAGAGATTGATATCACTTAAAACAAATGCCCAGTAATCGGCTATTTGGTTGCTGTCCACGTGTCCTGGTGGCATGTGAGTCTTTCATCCAGACTTAAAGTGGATGCCAATCTCCACGTCACATTCAGTCTCCAAAATTATTCACACAATAGCTAGGGTTTTCTTTATGTTTGCTTGTCTTATTAGTCTTTTAACTAACACTCGTAATTTTCTTCCAGGGAAAAAAAGTTAAGACAGAAAACTTGGAAATATCACTTAACCTGGACTGCACATGTGAAGACTGTTCAGAAATTTTGAAAACTTTTCATTTATAAATGGGTGTTTTGAAGTAGCATGCTGAACCTCAGGGAAGTTAAATTCTTTAGGAGGAATGTGTTTCCTCAGCATCAGAAGCAAAGTCCCTCGTGCAGGTCCTGGAAACTCCTCTGGAAGTCCCTCAGTCCCAGACTAACCACCTAATCCACGCTCTCGATGAAGCCATCCGGAAAACACGTCACGATCTATCTCAGCAACGGGTCAATGTGTTACAGTCCTCACTTTGAGGGACTCTTCATTATTTTCAAAGACCGCTGCTGCTCCACATCCTTTATGAAAATAACGAGATCGACACCTTTACAATCTCAATAAGAAAAAAAAGATACAAAATTAAGGTATGCTCTTCTCTTCTGCAGGCTCACGTGTACTTTTTTTTAGCTCCTTAGTCATCGGTGTGGCTCCTGAACCTCACCCAGGTGCTCCCAGCCCCTTCAGTTGCGGGCAGACCAACCAAACATTTGTCTACAAGGGCACTGGTCAGTGCTGGGCCAAGAGATGATTTCACAGTTCCTAGAAACCTAAAAGGCCACGTTGTCTCTAGTTCCACGGAACCTGCTTAAGAATCAAAGTGATTCTCTGTCACATCCTAAGCTGGGTAAATCTGAAGTGAATGCGCATCTGTCTCAAGGCAGCACCCCTCCCAGGGGCAGCTGTAACTGAGCAAGCTCACAAGAGTCAGGGCACTAGGAGAGTCGGGGACTCTAATGGTCACAGAGGAGATGTGACGACACAGATCAGCCTTTGTTAATGAGCTGCTTTCTGTTACTGGACTGTCTTTCCCCCACCCCTTCCCTTCACTGCCTGGCTCTCCTCCCTCTCCCTGTCTTCTTACCTTGGGCACATGCTTTGCTCTTCACTGACAGACTAGAAAGCATTTCTGCACATTTTAATACTGGAACATCTTTGAGGCCAAATGAAATGAATCTCAAAGAGCATAAGGATGCGAAGGGAAGGACTCTGGGCTGGAGGTCAGGGCAGTTGAATTGTTCTCGGGACTTCCACTACCCACGGGGCCTATGACTCTGTCAAGTCACTTCACCTCTTTAAACCAGCTTCTTCATCAATGAAGCAAGATTTGGACTAGACGGCTCTTCCTGGTTTAAAATGTTCGCGATTTTATTTTTGGAGAAATTTGAAGCCCTGGTGGAGAGAGAAGAAACTGGGAAACAGAAAGTGTGATTTGGATTCACCCAACTAAGTCACACTGATGATTTCCCAGCCCCTTCCCTTGCTTATGAGGCTCCCCTTAAATGTGTGGCCGCCTTTCGAGGTGACAAATACTTGAAAAGGAAAAGTTCCCGCACTGAAACCCGGACCAGCCCGTACTAACGGTGCCCTACAAGGAGGCCAGGACGACAACGCACAGAAGTTAAATAGAGAATAAGGTCTGAGGGTCGAATGTGAAACATGGCGACATCAGTTGCTGATACCATATCGTGCAGCTGACGTTTGTTAAGATAGTAGAACAACAATGTTCTCACCAAAAACATAATAATAATAATAATAAGTAAATACGTGAAGTGATGGATGTGTTAATTAACTCAACGCGGGGAAATCCCTCGCAATGTACGCGTATATCTGCTCTTCACATTGTACACTTTAGGTATCTTATGATTTTATTTGTCAATTATACTTCAATAAAGCTAAAAAAAAAAAGTTGACTAGTCAGAGAGGCTGCTCCCAGACACAATGTTTTCCATCATCAACCGTGAGCAACTCTTCCTCCTTATCCAGAGTACTAACTGGTCTTTTATCGAAGACAACGTCGGGGTGTTTATCATTGTCAGGGGCTAAGAGGCTGTGCTCCGAGTCCTCATTTCTCTTTCTTGCTTATTTTCCCCATTTCCGCCACTGGGCCCAGGTGGAGGTCTCACCGTCTCCTGTCTCCATCTTCCTGCATCCACATCCTCGATTCCCTAGCGGGTCAATTTCCCAGCTCCTTCACGCCGGGTCAGCTCATCCCAGAGAGTCTTTTCTTTCTGAGTTCATTGGACTATATTCAAAGTTCCCCGAAAGAGGGATACAAGGACATAGTAAGGTCAGAACAAAGGCTCGCTCTTACCAGTCAGCAGAATAGAGTTTGGGACTCAAGTGGTCCTCTGGCAAAGGGACAGGGAGAAGAGAGGCTGGTGCAACTTTCCTGAAAAGCACTTCGATAACGTAAATGAAGACTCTTTAAAACATTCCTGTTTTATCACCTATTCTTATTTTTCTTCTCCTAAAAGAATCAGAAGAGATTCAGACAAAGTACGAGTGAAAGCGCAATCCAGACAGAGGAAAAAGGGCCACCTGCGTTCTGATATTTGTGGCGCTGTCACAGAAAACAACAAATTGGCTTAAACGATAAGCACATATGTCAAGAAATCTGGAGGTCCAGTGGCCCTTAGGGTTGGTACATTCAGCGACTCCAAAACGCGGTGGAGAGTAGAGGTTCTTCCCATCTCCCTGCTCTTCCTTCTCCAACATGGGTCATGTGCTGGGTTGGGCTCCCCTGGTTGGCCAACAGCACCAAACAGCAGTCACCCGCATTCTCCGTCAGGTCCAAATGGAGGTGGAGAAAGGCTGATTTCACAGGGCTCTTTCTTAAAAATAAGAAAAGCCCTGACCCGGTGGCTCAGTTGTTTGGACATCGTCCCGTACATCAAGAGGATGCGGGCTTGATTCACGGTCAGGGCACAGGCTAGGTTGCAGGTTCAGTCCTCAGTTGGGACGCATATGGGAGGCAACCCATCAATGTTTCTCTTCTCTCTCTCTCTAAAATCGATGAACATATCCTCAAGTGAGGGCTTTTTTAAAAAATTAAGAAAAATTTCCCCAGACGCTTTCAGCAAACCTCTCATTGGCCAGAATTGAGTCACATGCTAATTCAAAATCGGTCACTAGCTGGGAAGCAAGGGATGGTGGTAGAGAAGCTAGTTACCCTTAAACCTATAGTCCTACCCCTTCCCACAGAGTTCAATTCTGCAGGGAGGAGGGCAGTAAGGAGTTGACCACCTTATGCACTCCAAAAATCTGCTGGTAATGTCCCTCTGGTTCTGACCATGGAGGCAGCTGAACTAAAACAACCTTGAACCATGATCAGGGAAAGAAGCAAAGAATTTATGATGTCTTCGTTTTTAGAGAAGCTGTGATTTGGGTCTGTTCTAAAATATGACCATTTTGGGTTGCTGCTCTAAGAAATCTTCTATGGCTAAACATTTCCAACGTGTTCTACAGTCCCTACATACAATCACAGCCCAACTCTCTCTTCTTTGCTAGATAAACAATTTTTTTCTCAATTATCTTGCTCTCCTTAATCACATGCAATTTAAAACTAGTTGTTACTGACAGTCTTTTCCTCCCATTTACTGGCAACGTTCTCGGGTCAATCCCACATCCAATTAGGGGAACTCGGAAAAAGGAAACCCCACAGCAAAATGCCATATGCCTTACCACTTTATTTTAAATAAGTAATCCTCAAAGATGGCAACTTGGCAAAGAGAACACTTAACCCTCTCTCCCTGGAAGGTCCATCACTTGGGTCCACATCAGATTATTGGCCTGAAATTGCAGCACTTGTAGGTTAAGGACACACACACACACACACACACACACGCACACACACCACGAGAGACAACACTGTCCAGCCTCAAAGGTGTAGGTTTTCTTTCCCTTTTTCCCATTCCTGCTTCTCCCAAAGCCTTCAGAGGTCAGTGTTTATGTTTCTGGGAAATATTTTCAGCATGCATTGACCAGCAGCAATGTGGGTGAGCTCCTAGCAGCCGCCCAAACACCCCCTCCCACCATGATCCTTCTTTTCACCAGAACAACTGGGGAACTGTGGCCTGGGGGAAGGCCTATGTGTTTAACTCCTGTAATTCTGTCAGCCTTCTCTGACAAGAAAACTCTTTCCTGCCGCCATATAGGTCACCTTGCAATTTGTAAAGCAAGCAGAAGGTTAAAATGTTTCCCCTGGTTTTGTTGAAAGTTAAGTTCCAGGAAAACTCCAGAGATATTCCTACAGTCACTTAGTCATGAAAGTGGTTATCCTGAAGAGCTAAGGCAAAGGAGATGATCTTTTTACAAAAGAAGAGATGTGCGCTGTTTTCGTGGACCACTTGTGGACCTCAAGCCCTCAGCTGACCTGTGTAAAATTAACAAGTGTGCAAAGGAGCAGGGGGTCATAAGCTGGCCATTCCTTGGAGAACCATTCCTAACTAAGTACCCAGTCTCACGATAAATTAGTAGCAAGTGACAAAAAAAAATCACCCTTCAAGAGTCAAACAGGGTGCTAGGGAAGGGCAGAAAAGGGGAGGTGCGTGTATGGCTGCTGACTGTGGAATCTTCAGCTCTGTTTGGATGAGTCATTACCGATGACTTCCACAACAGGAATCTGATTTGCCTAATCATCTGATAGAGACTTTTATTTCTGTCTTTCAACATGTGAAATCTCTCTGACTGTCGAGTTTAGTTATTACTTAAGCAACAAACAAACATGTGTCTTAGGAACATACTTGTCATCTTCTAGAGGTGCTTGCTGTATACTGAGTAACTGGAAAACACTCCACCATCCACACACACGCACGCGCACACATGCACCTTGTCACACAACACTCCCACGCAATAAAAGTGAAATTGCTGTTTGATGAATGTAAACTCGTGGGTGTTTCCAGCAATTAGGAGTCCTGCCAGGTGTGAGAAGGGAGGTAAACCCCAGGGCTCTCCCAGTCTGGGCTGTGATCCTTATTTGATGAAGCTACTGCCTGTGCCCTGCGTTTCAGGTCCAGGGGACCACGGCAGGGGAAGTGTGGCTGCTGGTCATCCCAGCCCAAAGCGATGAATGGAATTCCAGGCAGCTGGAGTCATGCTGGCTTGGGACAGTGGCTTGGAGACCAGACTTCCAATGACAGAAGCGTTAAGTGGCAGTGCTCATGGCAATTGGTGCACCCACAGAAGTGTAACCCACACCTCGGTTTCAGAAGCCGAAAAATGAAAAGAACGTTTAGGGAGGAAGAAAAGGAAATAAAATAATAGGCAGAGGATAATTTATTACTCTACGAGTCTGTTCTGTAAATAGTTTAAGACCCCGGAGCCAGATGGTTCTGCAAATCCTCCAACCAGGAGTCACATTAAGAAGCACGAGTGGGCACGAAAACTGTTTTTCAAGACACAATTTCAGTTCTGGCTTGAGGGACCTGGATCAGAGTAAGTTTCCTTAACATTCCCCACTAGACAGTTGTCCGCTCAGGTCCCCTTGATGAGAATACGCATACCGCCCCCAAGCGGCAAGCCGTGGCAGCGCTACAGCAATCGGGAGTTGAGACTTTCGCGAGGACTCTGACTGCAGTCACAGCAGAAAGAGTACCCCCGACGGGCAGAGAGAACGCGAGTTCTGTACACTGACCTGCGAGCCGGCGCGACACCAGGCTCACCTCCTCTAGTGGGTCAGGCGGAGGGCAAACGAGGGCAAGGGCGCAGCTTCGCGAAGCTGGGCGCATAGTCCCCCTGCCCACTGGGATGGGATGGCTGGATGAGGGGGGCCATCGCCCAACCATTCAAACAGGCAGGTTTGTCTGAAAGCCCCTTAAGGGTCTTAGGTGCGTGACCGTCACTGGTCGGGATGCTCACAGGGAACACATCATGCACTCGTGGCGCAAGAGCCAACTTGCTGAGCCTGCGTGCGCCAAGGCCGCGTGGGCGGGCACCTCTTTCTGAGAAGTTCCAGGGCTCTTCGAACCCGACCCCCGCCTCCCCCTTCACTTTCTAGCTGGAAAGTTGTGCGCGGAGCGACGGGGGGCGGAGAGAGGAACCCAGACTGGCCCCCTCCCGCTTCCTGCCCGGCCGCCTCCCATTGGCCAGAGGAATGCCCAGGAATGCGAGCGCCGCTTTAAAAGCGCGTGGCTCCTTCGCCTCGCCAGCCAGTGCTGCCCAGCCGGCCGGCGACTCCGGACGCCTGCGAGCTCTCCCCGCTCACCCTCCGACTCCGGCCGCCGCCTCGCCGGCTCACCGCGCTCTCCAGAACTCGGCGTCCGTCGCTGCTTCCTCGCCTCCATTCCGGGCCTCTGCGCCCGTGTACACACAGGTAAGGGGTGTCCGGGCGGCCGCAGAGGACCGGCGCTGCCCTGGCCATCCGCCTCGGGCAAAGAGGCTCCAGCCCCTCAGGGACCTCGGACCCCATCATGTCCCTCCCAGCTGCTGGGGGGCGGGGGGGCGTCTCCTATCATGGAAGAGCTCCAGAGCCCTTTTCTTCAGCCGTTGGGGTCACAAACCACTCCTGTGGACACCCCAACATTTTCTTCTAATCACTAACACCCCCCTCTAAATCTTTCTATCAGTCCTCTAGAGTTCACTGCCCCATGCCCTCCTGGTCCTGCTGTTTACTCTCAACTTTCCAAGGAAAACTCCCAGATCGTTGGTCTTTAACCCCCCACTTTAAAACCACAGTCTCTTGCCTTCAACTCACTTTCTTCCTGACGCCCTCTCCAAAGTAAATGCTGTTTTCCCTCATCCCAGCAAATGTGGAACCAAGGGGGGGCGGGATCCCCAGGGACCTGGCCCCATGCCCAGCCCCCAGTCATTGCCATTCTCCCTGCTTTGCCACCTCTTACCTTGGACTCTGCTTCCTGCTGCAGGCTGCCTGCTGGGCACAGACAGCTCCACCATGGGACCGGCCTGGGGACTCAGTGTCCTGTTCCTGTTGCATGTGTGTGATTCCAGTCGCATTTCAGGTGGGTCTGTATAATACCTTTGAGGGGGGAGGGAAGATGAGGAGGTGCTGGTTACTCCAGGTGTGCCATCCTCCCACCGCTCCTCTCCCAGCTGTTTCTCCCTGAGCCTTGACTGGAGGTCAGGTTGCAGGTTCTTTCAGACGCTGGTGTTTATCAGCTCTTTCAGTCCTTTTCACCCTGTCTCTCTGGCCCCACCCCTGGCCCCCATCTAGAAAGCTCACAGTGTGTTCTGCTCCTGTCTAACAGAGTCTGGGGGCGACAACAGCGTGTTTGACATCTTTGAACTCACGGGGGCTGCCCGCAAGGGCTCTGGGCGCCGACTGGTGAAGGGTCCTGACCCTTCCAGCCCAGCCTTCCGCATTGAGGATGCCAACCTGATCCCCCCTGTGCCTGATGACAAGTTCCAAGACCTCGTGGATGCCGTGCGGGCGGAGAAAGGTTTCCTCCTCCTGGCCTCCCTGAGGCAGATGAAGAAGACCCGAGGCACACTGCTGGCAGTGGAGCGGAAAGACCACTCTGGCCAGGTCTTCAGCGTGGTCTCCAATGGCAAAGCTGGAACCCTGGACCTGAGCCTGACCGTGCAGGGGAAGCAGCATGTGGTGTCGGTGGAAGAAGCACTCCTGGCCACCGGCCAGTGGAAAACCATCACGCTGTTTGTGCAGGAGGACAGGGCCCAGCTGTACATAGACTGTGAGAAGATGGAGAATGCTGAGCTAGATGTCCCCATCCAAAGCATCTTCACCAGGGACCTGGCCAGTGTTGCCAGACTCCGCATCGCAAAAGGGGGTGTCAATGACAATTTCCAGGTGAGACCTCTTCTCTGATTCCTGGTCTGTGGGGTCAACTGCTAGCCAGCTGATCTGTCAGGAGGGCTGTAGCAAGAAAGGCAGGTGTTCCAGTATAGGAAATACTGCCTATGGACTAAAGCAGTGGTTCCTAAACTCCAGGGAGCATCAGAATCACCTGGAAGCCTTGTTCAAGCACATGCTGCTGCACCCCAACCCCTTTCAGATTCAGTAGGTCTAGGCTGGAGCCTGATAATTTGCATTTCTAACAAGGTCCAGGTGAGGTTGATGCTGGAGGGTGGGGGGGCAGTGGTGGAGATATTCTGGGGACCACACTTTGAAATCCATTAAAAGAATGAAATGGTTTTCCTATGACAGTCTATTTAAGCCTTAGGTACTCCTTATACTCTACTCAAGAAAATTAACTATTTAAAATGCATTCAACCAACTGTAATATTGCTTGAAATATTAACATTGGATACTTTGTTCAAGCAGAATAAATACCACTTGGCTATTTGATCCCCCGTGGGGATGTAGCGGGTCTCAGATAAAAGGTTATAGCCATGGTGATGTGCTGCTGCATCTTCCATGCTTAAACTTCTAGGGCTTTGCAACTGCGGCTTTGAAACTCCCACATTTAACTCTTTGACACTGAAAAGCTGTCACTATATCCTCCGGCGTAATATCAGATTCCATTTCCTGTGTACCCAAGTAGGCCGATAACTGAATTCTTTGCAAAATACTGAAGACTTGGCAGAAGACACAATTAAGATTTTGAAGTTGTCTGGCAAGTTATGGTGGTGTGTTATTTTGACATGGTGACCTTAAAAGGGAGCTCTTTCAAACTTTTAGAACATCTACTGTGTGCTTTTCCTAGCATAAACAGTCTCCCCCTCCCACGTCCCTTCCCCCCACGCTCTGTAAGTAAAGCGTGTTCTCTGCCCACAGGGGGTGCTGCAGAATGTGAGATTTGTCTTTGGGACCACGCCAGAAGACATCCTCAGGAACAAAGGCTGCTCCAGCTGTGAGTGCCCTTCTGTTTTTAGGGTGCATGGGGAAATTGGGGAAATTCCACCCAAAACAAGCCGAGAAATATAAGCAACATTGGTTGTGCATAAATTACCCTGGGTGACATGGGCAAGAGGTACACAAAAGTGACCTTAAAGGCTAATCCACACGCCTATGTCCGCTCTACCTGTACCCCTCACCCCAAAGGAAATGTCTTTTACAACCAGGAACACTAGAAGCTGGCTGGTGAGAGCATCTCCTGTTTCCTCACTATGTGTGTTTGTTTCTTGGCAGCTACCAATGTCCTTCTCACCCTTGACAATAACGTGGTGAACGGTTCCAGCCCTGCCATCCGCACTAACTATATTGGCCATAAGACAAAGGATCTGCAAGCCATCTGCGGCATCTCTTGTGACGAGCTGTCCAGCATGGTCCTGGAGCTCAGGGGCCTGCGCACCATCGTGACCACACTTCAGGACAGCATCCGCAAAGTGGTCGGTGGCCTCCACTACCACCCCCTTAGCATGAGCCCCTGACACGTTAGCCTTTGGTATGATGCCAGTTGCCTGAAAATGAGGTTAGACCCTGATGACCTTTCTCCCCCTTTTAGACTGAAGAGAACAAAGAGTTGGCCAATGAGCTGAGGAGGCCTCCCCTCTGCTACCACAATGGGGTTCAGTACAGGAATGGCGAGGAGTGGACTGTCGACAGCTGTACTGAGTGTCGCTGTCAGGTAAGGGATCTTTACAATTTGAAATACAGATTGATGGCAGGTGTTTGAAGCCACAGTCTCTGGGGAAATACCCAGTTGGCCACACAAGCTCTTTTTATGTTCCATGGCCTGATATGAAAGTGTGTGTGTGTATGTGTTTTTAAGACGCAATTATGACATCTATAAAACCTATTTAAATTCTCAGAAAGTTTTTCATTATAGAAAAACTTAATTATACCCCAAGCTAAGTACCAAAAAGAACAAATCTAAGACACCTGAATAACTTACCTGCTTTATTTCAAAGACTAAGTGTTGAATGTCAGGTAAATAACACCTGGTTGGAACTCCCCCTACCCCAACCCTGATTTGTATTCAGCTATGACAAGGAGATTCTTTTAATACAGTTACTGACTGTTCAAATAGCTCAGCCTGACATTGTTAGGATGTAACTGTCTACTTAGCTCAGATGGCATGTCCTGCACTGTGTGTGTCACTCTAGCTCTCCCCAATGCCAGCGGCAGGTGAGTTTGGGAGTTTATCTGGCTCATTAAGCAAAGTCAAGCTTAAATACAAATCTTGGATTGTTGGATTTTTGGAGCCATCTTTACTCAATTCCCATTCCAGGTCTGTACATGAGGAAAAGAATATAGTCGTTGATCTTCTTTCCCCCATAGAGATAGTAATTTTTAAATTTAAATTTAAATTTAAAAAGTAATTTTTAAATTTAAAATTACCGGCAGAGTTTTGAGTTCAATTTCAGAGGCAGATTAATAGATTTGACCCATGATGGTTGGTGATTCCCTTTTATAAATTCTTCACACAGTAACTTCCACCGTTGACTAAGTAGCCATTAAAAGCTCATCACGGAATGGAGTGACAAGTACTATAGCACCAGGACTATATCTACAATACTGGTGGCTACAGAGAAGACAGGCCTCTTCTGTTCAGATCTTTTTCTTCAGATCAGCATTTATAGCTATGGCGATTCATCTAACTGAAATGTTAAACAGTGTGTAAGCTTCTGCTTGCAATATGTTTAGTAACCCATTTATTCCTCCCTCTTGCCCTGCAGAACTCAGTTACCATCTGCAAAAAAGTGTCCTGCCCCATTATGCCCTGCTCCAATGCCACAGTTCCCGATGGAGAATGCTGCCCCCGGTGTTGGCGTAAGTTCCTAACTGCATGACCATTGTTCAGTGACCAGGTCAATTCTGCATAAACACTGGAACCCCACCACCATTCCCCTACATTTTCGTTCAGTTTTTTTGCTGCGGCATCTGGTCAACTGGTGGCCTTTGCGCTGTATAAGGCCAAAAACTCCATTATGACTAAATCATAATTACCCCTCTGGATTATGGGATAGACAATAATAATCTTGGTACAGCTTATTGATCCTGGTTGTATGCCTTGAGGAAAAGAGAGATAATTTGTTGCAGCAATAACTCTAAGTTGACTGCTTCTAGAACTTGACCTTATGGCTTAGAGTTAAGAAAAATCTGCTCACCAGAAAAATTGATGGGCTATAGTGTGAGCATTGGACTTAATCGGACCTAAAACTTCCACCCAATTTATCTGCAGAAGTAGGACACCTAAGGGAATAATAGTTTGAGTTTTAGGGCACCAACAGAAGTAAGGCACTGTATGGTTTCATCGAATCCTATGCCTGGTTTTTGTTGCCAGTGTAAATTATTCATTGTGCTGAGACAATATTGAATGACAGTAGGTACAAGTCATAAAAACAATTCAGCACAACTAAAGAAAGAAAACAGGAAAGCAGCACTCGCCCACACGCACTCCTACACCTACACGTACTGGTCACAGCTCAGCATAACCAGTCCCGAGCAGGGGTCACACTCGTCATGTCGGCACTGTGGTAATCATTTGTATATCTAGTTCTGTTAGGTATTCACTTCGGGTGTGGGCTGAAGAGAACAAAGCTAGCTGGAGACTAGTGGAGTTTTGAAGTTGAATCAGGGATTGCCAGGAAAACTTCCAACTGATGGCAAGAGGAAACAAGTTCTCTATCTTGTGTCTGATACAGCTAGGTGTGATTGTAGTCATGGTGCCTGGGCAGATGGTAAATAAATACATTCTTCTCTTGTAAAATGCTCTTGTAAAATGTAACGCGCCCAAATGCTAAGGCGCGAGGAGCAACTCGCTGATTAACCTCATGACCGAGTTGGAGCCCAGAGCGAACTGCAGCTGAGCTGCCTGGAAGCTTACCTGCCAAACACATGGTCTCTGGCTCCCCTAAAAATCAGAAGTAACTCCTACAAGCTGCCTAAAACTCTGGTGTTCTTGGAAGCCTGAGACTGGAAATGCCTACGAAGAGATCTTAAGTCAGGAAAGGGAACTCATTTGAAATGCTGAGAGGAAGAAGGAAGCGACGATGAGTAGAACACACACCGGGAAAAGGCTGAGCTGTGCTGACCCAGGCGACGCCTGCAGTTACCCTGGTGCAGCACCCATACTAACCTGGGATAAACCCCTTGGCTCTTGGCCTAAGCAATCTCTTGCTTTTCACCCTTTGGTAAGGGAAGAAAGTCCTAAATAGAGCAGTCTGAAGAACAGTCTTAATGATCACACATTAAAGGAACCTGTTTCCTCTGCAGCCAGTGACTCTGCAGACGACGGCTGGTCCCCGTGGTCTGAATGGACCTCCTGCTCCGCAACCTGCGGCAACGGGATCCAGCAGCGTGGGCGCTCCTGTGACAGCCTCAACAACCGATGCGAGGGCTCCTCCGTCCAGACGCGGACCTGCCACATCCAGGAGTGCGACAAGAGATGTAAGCATCTTAGCCACTTAGGAATGTGGGGGACTGGCCTGTCCTTGCCATCACCAAGAGCAACTCCAAAGCACAGGTTCTAGACTCTGGATCTGAAGCCTGGTCCCACCGTCTACCTGGACACCCTCGAGCACCATTCACCCTCTCTGAGACTCCTCACCTGCGCACTGGGGCTAATAATCCTTCCTGATAGGGCTAGTTTGAGGAATATAGTTAGATAATGCATGTCTAAAGCAGTTGGCTCATGGCAAGCACCCGGTAACCATCAGCTTTGTACTTTAGTTAAACAGGACGGCGGCTGGAGCCACTGGTCCCCATGGTCATCTTGTTCTGTGACGTGTGGTGATGGTGTGATCACAAGGATCCGTCTCTGCAACTCTCCCAGCCCCCAGATGAACGGGAAGCCATGCGAAGGCGAAGCTCGGGAGACCCGGGCCTGCCAGAAAGATGCCTGCCCTGGTGAGCGTGAGCACGTGGCTGGCCCAGGGCCGAGCCCGAGCAGCTCTGCCCTGCTGGTCGCCTGGCATCTGACCTGTCTGCTCAGTGGATTGTGGAGGGGAAAAGGTTACCCTCTAGAGAAACAAACAAGCAAAGTCCTACATATTCAGCAGCTTCTTTTAATGGAAAACATTTCAAACTCTTTCCTCTTCCCAAACATTCATGTGTCAGGGTAGCGGTGTTTTCTCAAACTTAAGAGTCTTCTGTGACAGGCAGGCTGTTTGAAATGGACCTTAACTTCTGCATGTGGTTTGCTTTCTTATAGTCAATGGAGGCTGGGGTCCCTGGTCACCGTGGGACATTTGTTCTGTCACCTGTGGAGGAGGGGTACAGAAACGTAGCCGGCTGTGCAACAACCCCACCCCCCAGTTTGGAGGCAAGGACTGCGTGGGCGATGCGATGGAAAACCAGATCTGCAACAAGCAGGACTGTCCAATTGGTGAGCCACACAGCCCAGGACAAAACCAGCCTGGGGTTCCTTCTAACTGAATCCCACGGTCAGCATTCAAGGGCCCTGTCTGGCTTTGATCGGTCCTGAGTGATTTGATTACTCTGAAATGCCAGCTGGACAGCCTAGTCTCAAGTTTATCAGTTGCACAGTCCCTGCGATATCTTATTCTGTACTGCATTTTCACTGACCAGCATGGCAGTTAACAGCAGCTTAGACCAACCATTTCCCTGTCTCTCTCATCTCAGATGGATGCCTGTCCAATCCCTGCTTTGCTGGTACCAAATGTACCAGCTACCCTGATGGCAGCTGGAAATGCGGTGCTTGTCCCCCTGGCTACAGCGGAAATGGCATCCACTGCAAAGATGTTGATGAGGTGAGAAACTGATGGCCCAGAGTTACTACCTCTAGGAAGGCAGTTAACCTGTGCTACTCATTTCCTGTGGCAGTGTTTTCTGGACAGTAAGCAAACTGTTTTCTCCTCCATAGTGCAAACTAGTGCCTGACGCCTGCTTCAGCCACAATGGAGAGCACAGGTGTGAGAACACAGACCCCGGCTACAACTGCCTGCCCTGCCCCCCACGCTTCACTGGCCCGCAGCCCTTCGGCCGGGGCGTGGAGCATGCCACTGCCAACAAGCAGGTACGGGGGCCAGCCTGGTGGACCAGCATGAAGCGGGGGCTCTCCGACGGAAACAGTAGGCCAGGGAACAATGTCATCTCATCCTCTTCACAAAAAACAAGGAAAGAGGGAATGTCCAATCCAGCTTTTAGAATCGTGACTAGAAAAATCCGTCGTAAATCCAGCAGCAGCAGAATAGTCCATATCACATTTGAAAATGCTGCTCCTAGAACAAGTGGTGAGCCAATGGAGCTGTAAATCCAGGGCCTGAAAAACACACACAAAGCGATGTTGACCTGGAAGCTGGACATCTGCAGGGGAGAAAGAGGGAGGACAGAAGTAACCCACACTCTTCCCCGTGGAGCCTCTGTCTGTCCAGAGATGATAGGGATCTGGGTTCTTCTTGCTTCTGCAGTATCAAGAGACTCTTGAAGGATCCACATTAACATTAGGATGTTATCCCCTCAGGTGTGCAAACCCCGCAACCCGTGCACAGATGGGACACACAGCTGCAACAAAAATGCCAAGTGCAACTACCTGGGCCATTACAGTGACCCCATGTACCGCTGCGAGTGCAAGCCCGGCTATGCTGGCAATGGCATCATCTGCGAGGAGGATTCCGACCTGGACGGCTGGCCCAACGAGGACCTGGTGTGTGTGGCCAATGCAACCTACCACTGCAAAAAGGTAAAACCAGCTCCCTCACGAGCCCCCAGAGAGAAGGCACATCAAGAGGGCAGGCTAGGGAATTTTAAATGCTTCAAGTTTGAAAATGAAACAAAGATTGGGTCACCCAAAGGCAGAGCAGCGCTGATTCTTAGTAAAGCACTTGGTGCCAAGCATGTGACTGCGGCAGGCCCTTTTGGCACGTGTGTTCCATAGTCCATTATTTCGTCCCCCAAAAAAATGTCCATTCCTCTACTAAATACCAGCAGGTTATATGGCTCGTGTTTCCAGCATACGTAAAGCCTGAAGCATTTATACAAATTTTACATATAAATGTACACTTCCCCAAGAAAACGTTTTGGTTGTTTTGTTTTTTGGGGTTTTTTGTTTTGTTTTGTCTTCCCACAAAAAATATCAGAGGAGCAGTCAGTTCCTCCTGTGCATGAGCTCAGCAAAGGCCTTGCAAACTGCAGCTGTCATATGTGCCTTCTCTTTCCAGGACAATTGCCCCAACCTTCCCAACTCAGGGCAGGAAGACTATGACAAGGATGGAATTGGTGATGCCTGTGATGACGACGACGACAATGATAAAATTCCAGACGAAAGGGTAAAAACACGTTTCCCGTCCCTCTTTCATCTTTGCTATTCAGTAGCAGCCTGAAACGCTGTAACATTCAGAGTTATAAGGAAAAATATACCAAACTGATATTTAGAATAATTAGAAATGATTCATTGTGTTTCAGTAGTTTGAGGACACAGATGTTGCCAAGAGAATGTTTAAATGAGGGTTTTGTTTTTCATCATAACCTTCCCTCCCCTCGTTTGAGCAAGATATTCCATATATAAACAAATGACACTGTTCCCCAGAATTATTTCAAATGTCTTATCTAAATTACAGTAAAATTTACTTTGGGCATATCGAGAACAGCGATGATCTTATATTTACATCTCGCTGACTGATAACCAACAGGATATTCCATATATAAACAAATGACACTTTGCTTCCCAGGTCCATTCATTGTGTCCTGGCTTTTAACTTGTGCAGTAATCAATTTCCACTCAGTGCTCAATTGGTATATCCACTAGGTAGAAAATAACTGTTGTAGAATTTTGCAGTTTCACATATATTATGCATGTGGTTTGAGCTTTCAGCTGGTTTCACAATGTTGTAAAACATTTCATTTCTTCTCTTTACAGGACAACTGTCCATTCCATTACAACCCAGCCCAGTACGACTATGACAGAGATGACGTGGGAGACCGCTGTGACAACTGCCCCTACAACCACAACCCAGATCAGGCTGACACAGACAACAACGGGGAGGGAGACGCCTGTGCTGCCGACATCGATGGGGATGGTAAGGCACGCCCGGACTCCAGCAGGCCCGCGGGTCATCGCTGACCGCACTCAGTTTTCGAATGGATTTTTTTTTCCCCTTTCAGCCCTGGCTGTTAAGTGTGCGGTTGGGTTGAAACAACCACAGCTGGAGATTTCAGCTCTTATTTTGATCCATGTTCTTTGCAGGTATTCTCAATGAAAGAGACAACTGCCAGTACGTCTATAATGTGGATCAGAGGGACACCGATATGGATGGGGTTGGAGATCAGTGTGACAACTGCCCTCTGGAACATAATCCAGATCAGGTAGGGTGGGCTCCTTTCAAAGTATTTCAGTAAAGTATTGGAATATCCCTTTTCAGGCCTCTAAAATACAGAGTGCAGACACTTTCATTACCGTGGCCCTCTGTGGTCTTGTAGCCAGTTATTGTATTTTTATGGAAACAGTTTGCCGATGTGATCCCCTTGCAGAGCCCCATAGATCTTCAGTGTGACCATGTTAAATTCAGTCTTGTCTTGTACAAGAAGGTCTGTGTGACTTATTCAGCATGATGTACATTAAGATAAATGATACAGAGTAGAAATCTGTAACTGACAACTCTAGTAATATTAATCACAGTGAAGAATAAGCAATGAAGGAAAACATCCTTAAGCAAAATAACCATTTTCATGGCTAATGATATAATCTGACTGGAAGAAAATCATCAAACTAAAACTGCTCCTCCGAAGCTGGAGAAATCCCTGTCACTTGTCAAAAGCATTTGGCAACGCAAAGAGATACCATTCTCTACCTGTGCTGGGGGTGCTACAAGTGGACATTAGCTAGAACAGGTTCCACATCTGAAAGTATTTTTCTTCTGCAGTTGCCCATCATTATTTTCTAGGGACAAAAGGAATGTTTTTCTAAAATGCATTGTTCTGAAAATTTAGAAACCAGCTTTTAAAAAATGGGAATATTTTTATAAGATTCAAGAAATGAGAAATCTAGCTTCTCCTCCTAATATTTGCTCTTATGGGGTGCTTTAAAACAAAAGGCAAGAGGATGAAGAGTTTTTGACCCATAATGGGACAGTGTGAAAAATCTGAGATAGCCTTACTGGCCAAAGGGCATTGAGTCATATTTTAAGATTGGATCTTACCATAAGTTAAACTTTTTCAATATCGTTTAACCTCCCTGGATGAGTTTTTGGTTCCTCAGAATATGATCAAGTTTATATCAATTAAGGTATTATGTAAAAACCTTACTAGAAAGAGCCTAAATACTGGCAAGAAAAATCCCACCTTGTATATAAATTTTTAAGCATCCCATGCACACTGGGTAATATAAAAGGACTCAGAGAAATAAAACTTCGAAAAAACTTGGTTTTGACTTTACCTGAGCCAACAGGTGACAATCTTTATGAACTAGATGCATAAAACCAAATACCTGAAAACAAAAGAAACCAGTTGATCTCTACTATCTGAATTACCCAGTATGCACAGACAAACAGTCCCACGTTTCCATGACTTAATGGCCTAGAGTAGAAGTTCAACTGGAAAATAACAAGATGTACCCAAAGAATTTAACATTAAGCTAGAAGCAGTTAACACTGCATTTCATGCAGCGTCATGCAGTGTCATTTCAATTACTTAGTGATTAAGTAATACTTTCTATTTCATTTTATTTAGAATGTTTTATATTTTTTAAACTCAAATATCCATTGAAAACAAAGACCAAGGAAAAAAAACTCAACTTGTTACTAGTACTGTCTTTCAGCAGTAGCATGTAGACATAAATCTCCACTGGCCATATCGAACATTAGAGAATCTTCCATAAGTTACAATTAACATTAATTCGTACCTCATCCTCTGTTTCTCTCTCTTTCAGCTTGACTCTGATTCAGACCGCATTGGAGATACCTGTGACAACAATCAGGATATTGATGAAGACGGCCACCAGAACAATTTGGACAACTGTCCCTATGTGCCCAATGCCAACCAGGCTGACCATGACAAAGATGGCAAGGGAGATGCCTGTGACCATGATGATGACAATGACGGCATTCCTGATGACAGGGACAACTGCAGACTCGTGCCCAATCCCGACCAGAAGGACTCCGATGGTGAGTCAGTAGAACCACTTTTTAAGAGAGCAATTGAAACCATGGCTGTCCGGATTGAGGAAACAATAACAGAGCTGAACATCTGCAAGAGGAAAAAGAAACCAGTTGCCAACTTGGACAAGATAGTGAATTTATGACACCAGTAATAGTATTTTAGGATTTCACTGAATTCTTGCCTTTTTGCCTTTAGGTGATGGTCGAGGTGATGCTTGCAAAGATGATTTTGACCATGACAGTGTGCCAGACATCGATGACATTTGTCCGGAAAACGTTGATATCAGTGAGACTGACTTCCGCCGATTCCAGATGATTCCTCTAGATCCCAAAGGGACATCCCAAAATGACCCTAACTGGGTGGTACGCCATCAGGGTAAAGAACTCGTCCAGACTGTCAACTGTGATCCTGGACTTGCTGTGGGTGAGTAGTGAGTACTTTGAACAAAAAGCTAATTCATACATGGGAAAGAAGCAAATATAACACCTGGCCATTGTGTGTATCCCTGTGGGTGCTAAGCATGTCTGGGAATGTAATGGAGAACCTCCTGAAAGCAGTTTTTAATCTGGGTCTGGCCTCATTTTCAAGGTTATGACGAGTTTAATGCTGTGGACTTCAGTGGCACCTTCTTCATCAACACCGAAAGAGACGATGACTATGCCGGGTTTGTGTTTGGCTACCAGTCCAGCAGCCGTTTCTATGTTGTGATGTGGAAACAGATCACCCAGTCCTACTGGGACACCAACCCCACAAGGGCTCAGGGATACTCAGGCCTGTCTGTGAAAGTTGTGAATTCCACCACAGGGCCTGGCGAGCACCTGCGGAATGCCCTGTGGCACACAGGGAACACTCCTGGCCAGGTAGGAATGACATCTGCAAAAGGGGGTGAGTGGACGGGTGCTTGATGAGCACTAGGGAGGCTGTGCTTTGACCAAGACTCGGAGGGAGTCTTAAATACCACGTTCCTGGCAGCGCCAACTGCAGGATTCAGCGCTGCTTTGTGAAACCATAATTGTGTCTGAGTTAGGGGAGCACCATAACTAGAGTTGCCCTTGAGATCCAAAGGCAGTTGCAGCCTCTTCAAACAAAACTCCTTCACTTCTCTCTACTTTATGTGTGCATTCAAGGGCACATGTCAAGTGAAAGAGGGAGGTCTTAGAAAAACTGCTATATTTCATCCCTCTGACCTAAGTCAACTTGGTACCTTTCAAGCGCTGTTTCTTATAGAATGAAATACAAATCTCGTCATGGAGCTGGGTTTCAACCTTTTCGTCTTCCTTTCCCTTTCAGGTCCGCACCCTGTGGCATGACCCTCGTCACATAGGCTGGAAAGATTTCACCGCCTACAGATGGCGTCTCAGCCACAGGCCAAAGACTGGTTTTATTCGGTAAGATTGTGCTGATTAAATTTCACTTACAGTCACAACAATGGGCAAGAAGGAAGAGACCGAAATGTAGGGGTGTCACTAACGACATTTTCTTTTTTCCTGCAGAGTGGTGATGTATGAAGGGAAGAAAATCATGGCGGACTCAGGACCCATCTATGACAAAACCTATGCTGGCGGCAGGCTAGGGCTGTTTGTCTTCTCTCAAGAAATGGTGTTCTTCTCTGACCTGAAATACGAATGCAGAGGTAGGAGCAACATCATAGTGAAGTACAGTTGACGTCTCTAATTCAGACCAATAATCAAGAATGTCAGCTATGGGAGAGTCTGATTTAAAGACCATGTTACAAAGTTACCTGTATTTTGTTGTTGAAGACACAATGGTAAAAATGAAATAAGGCCTATCAACTGCAGCTTCTGAACGCCTGAGTCTTGTTAACGATATTAATCTGCTTAGCAGTCTCTGTGTTCTTCACACACACTGCAAGGTAAACTGCAGCCAAGCTCCTGTACAGTTTAGAGCACATTAATAATACTTAAAACTTGACATGTTTCTGTGCTTTACTCCGTGTAGTTTTATTTATGCCATCAGCACAATTTGTTTTTCAGACCTTTCCCTGTTATACATGGAAGGGAAAAGAATGCTGCCTTCATACTGGCATGTTAATATTCACTACCAACCTTAGCTGTTTTTTCTCCATTCTTATTCACTCAGTGGTTACTTCATCTCATGGAGTCCAACATTGGGCCTACCAAAAAAACAAGTGCTCTCTAAGTGTTTACTGGGACAAGGCCTAATGCCAACAAAATCAATTAGAGTTAAAAAAAAAAAAAGTTAATTTTACTCAAAAAAAATACTTAAACTCAGACTCAAAGATTATATCGATAACATACAGCACCCTAAACTTTAAACACTGAAAGCCTTTGCACAGCCTAAGTTCAGCTGTAGCAGCGTCCCAGCGACAGCATTCAAACACAGCAACATTTAACTCTATAAACTGACCATCTTAAATTATACTCTTGTCATGATGAAAGTAGAGCTATACTTTGGTTATTAATTCATTAACTGATATTAAGATGACAATGCCTTTTATGAATTAGTTTTTATTTATCTATGTGTTTGTTTGTTTTTTATTTAACAGATTCCTAATCTTCAAACTGTTGATCAAAAGACTGATCATAACCAGTGCTGGTAATGCACCTTCTGGAACTATGGGCTTAAGAAAACCGCCAGGATCACTCCTCCCTGCCTGCCTTTTTTCTCTGCTTGCATCAGTGTGGACCCCTAAAACACATGACTTGACTCAAGGAAATGCAATTTTCCGAATCAGACTCAGCATTCAGCCTCTGAATGAGAAGAGAATCTTCCAAGAATATAAATAATTACCTTGGTTCGCTTTTTGAAAAAAGCGAAAACATCCGCCTGCTTCAGTTGGAAGGTGCCAGCTCCACTCGGCTTTTGTCAGAGCAGGGTGCTCTTGGTGAGGCCACCTCTGAGCAGTGGACTCAAAAGCGCTTTCAGGCATGCGAGAGAAGGGAGGACTCACTAGAATTGGCAAACAAAACCACTCCTGTCCTACTCCCTCGGGAATAGGGGGAGCAGGGGCCAAAGCCCCAAGGGGAGGGCGCGAACCCAAGAGATGATTGTATGAGGAGAACATGGAGGGACTGTTACACATTCGGTACTAAACCATTTTCAGGGGATTAAAAGACTGTTGCTGGATTTCCTGATGCTGACTGGTGTTAGCTGATAGGCACTTAAGTAGAAGCAGGGCAGGGAGGGAAGGACTGACTTCTGAACTCCCTCTTGTACCCCCACCCCTTACACGCCGCATACAGTGACCAGAATAGGGAGGCAGAGGGAAACCAGAGGGTAAGGCAGTGCTGGCTGCCGCTGCCTGGTTACACTGAAATTGTTGGTTTTACTCCAGATGGGGCTTGTGCAGATGTAGCAGGAAAATAAGAAAACCTACCATCTCAGTGCGCGCCACGCTGCCTCCCAAGGGAGGGGCAGCTCTGCTTGGATTTTCATGGTTAGAAAGGCACAAAATTACCGACTTAACTAAAACATTCCTTTTCTCTCTTTTGTCCTGAATATCATGGAGTTTTCTAATTCTCTTTCGAAGACTGTAGTTTTGTTTTTTTACACTTTGCAATGTAAAATATTTATTTTTTACTTACTCCAGAGAATCTGTCTGAAAGACTTCATGGAACAGGAAGCAGCGTAAGGACTATCCACATCACCTTTGTTGAGTCTTCGTGACTGTAAGATTGTAAATACAGATTATTTATTAACTCTGTTCTACCTGGAACCGAGGTCTCATACGGAAAGCGAGGGCAGGTAGCTGAGGTTTGTCAGCAGATCTCACAAGAAGGGCACAAGGGAAACCGGCATAGCGAGCTGCTCCTCGCTTTGTGCTGAAATGATTCTGGATTTTTTTCTTTGTCTTTTCCAGTGGAGTTAGCAGGCTGTCCATTCGCAAGGGTTTTTAGATTGCAAAGAAAGCCATGATGCCTTTGATACTGTTTTGCCCCACCCCTTGTGCCTATTTCCAGGGAGAAGAAAAGCATCTATGCTTACTTTTTTTTCGTTTTTCCAAAAGAAAAAAATGACAAAGGTGAAACTTACATACAAATATTACCTCATTTGTTGTGTGACTGAGAAAAGAATTTTTGGCTCAAGCAGAAAGAGTTTAAGTGTCTAACAAACTTAAAGCTACTGTAGTACCTAAACAAATCAATGTTGTACATAGTATAAAAATCCTTTGCAGAAAAGTGTTCCCAGTAAAGAAATAGCATTGAAATGTTAGATACATTTTCTGAAAGTTATTTTTTTCTATCATCTTGTATACCATTGCTTTATTTTTATAAATTATTTTCTCATTGCCATTGGAATAGGTATCTCAGATTGTGTAGATATGCTATTTAAATAATTTATCAGGAAATACTGCCTGTAGAGTTAGTATTTCTATTTTTATAAAATGTTTGCACACTGAATTGAAGAATTGTTGGTTTTTGTTTTATTTTTGATTTGTTTGCTTGCCCCCCCCCACCCCCGGTTTTTACTATTTGCCAATACCTTTTCCTAGGAATGTGCTTTTTTTGTACATTTTATCCATTTTACATTCTAAAGCAGTGTAAGTTGTATATTACTGTTTCTTATGTACAAGGAACAACAATAAATCATATGAAAATTTATATTTATACTTACTGTATACACGCTTACTTGTTCTCTACTGGCTCTATGGGGTGTGGGTAAATTCCATTCAGTATGGCATATACAAAAAAAAATTCCAGTTAAGTAATGGTTAACATTAATAGCTTCTATATAATTTTAAAAGACTGAGTTGCTTAAAATATATACTGCCTAGAAGTGTGGAATAAAAGAACAAAAAAAACTAGCCTGCCATATTAAAAATACAGAAAAAAGAAACAGCCCCCAAAATGTTGGCCCCAAAAGTATACAATTTCATATTCTGTTAATGTCATTTACTGAATCCTTTTCAAAATCTAGTTGTTTAATCCTGTTTTTTTCCCTTTGTTTTTTTTTAAAGCATATAAATCCTCAAACCTACATTTTAAAAAAAATTTTATTATTCAATTACAGTTGTCCCCTTTTTCCCCCATTACTCTCCCCTGCCCTGCCCACCCCCTCATATTCAATCCTCCCTACTGTTGTCCTTATCTGTGGGTCCTTTATACATGTTCTTTGACATGACCTTTCCCTCGTTATTCCCCTCCTCCCTTCCTTCTGGTCACTGTCAGTTTGTTCTTTACTTCCATGTCTCGATCTATTTTGCTGCTTGTTTCTTTTGTTGATTAGGTTCCACTTATAGGTGAGATCATATGGTATCTGTCTTTCGCTGCCTGGATTATTTCACTTACCGTAATATTCTCCAGTTCCATCCATGCTCTCACGAAGGGTAGGAGTTCTTTCTGCAGTGTAGTATTCCATTGTGTAAATGTACCACAGTTTTTCGATGTACTCATTTACTGATGGGCACGTAGGCTGTTTCCAGCACTTGGCTATTGTAAATAACACTGCTATGAACATTGGGGTGCACAGGTTCTTCTGAACTGGTGTTTCAGGATTCTTAGGATATAACGCAGCAGTGGAATGGCAGTTCCATTTTTAGTTTTTTGAGGAAATTCCATACTGCTTTCCACAGTGGCTGCACCAGTCTGCATTCCCACCAACAGTGCACTAGGGCTCCCTTTTCTCCACATCCTCACCAGCACTTGTTTGTAGATTTGTTAATAATGGTCATTCTGACCAGTCACACCTGTTTTCTGACCAATGAATGATGGCACTGGGTGAGCAACACAATTGCATGTTGCGGAGAAGCTTTAAAAGTGTTAAACGGGAGGAACTGTCCTTGAAAAGTTGAGCCAAATTCTACAAGATAGCACCTTTTAGAGAATTAATATACCTTTCACCAAAAACAGATGACTAAAGACAAAGGCAGAAATCCTAAAATATACATATACATAAAAAATATAAAATTATTTTATTAAGAGGGCAAAACATTAACATAAGCCTACCCTAAGTTAATGTGGGCTAATCATGAATGTTAACTGACCAATTGACTTCAAGTTTTAATAAAAACAAGTAGAATAAATGTTATGAACATTTTAAAGGTCTTGCTTTGAGGTACATTAAACACTAGAAAGGACTGAGCAAGACAGAATCTTCCCTTGTTTTTCTCTTTCATTGTAAAAACATTTATCTAGACTAATATAATCATATTTAAGTATAAATTGCCAAATCATTTTATGGCACTCAGGTGAAAAATCATGAACTAGAAGTGGTAATAGTTATAGAGTGTGAAAAACCGATTTGAAAAAAATGATTATTTGAAACATGGTATCATTCATTCTCAGAGTAGCTCAACATGTGAGGTCTTGGGAGAGAATTCTAATTCACTTTTAAGTAGCAGACCAAAAGTAACTGAAAATATCAAGGGGGGGTATAAATAGTGGGAAGAAGAGCTTATTTCCCAGGCAGGCTTTGTGTTATCACAAGACTGACCTTCAAATCAGCAGTCGTATTAAAATAAAGAACTTAGTAAAAATTAAAATTATGACATCAACATGATAGCTTTTTCCTCCTACAAGTGTTTATTGTCACTCCCAAACAGGATGACAGGGTAGGTAAATGTGCTCCTCCAACAGCCACATCAAAATTACCACTAAATTATAGAACCACCACCCTTCAGAACCGCCTGAAGATTAGCGGAACCGTAGTCTTATAACTAAGGATGGAAAGAAGCCCCATCAAGACTGGTAGGAGAGGCAGAGACAAAAAATGAGCTTGTCCCACACCCACTGCAGAGATTAAGACTCTGGAGGGAAATCCCAGCTACAGAGGACCCCCATGAGGAGCAAGGGGTCCCAGTTCCACACAAGATTACCCAGCCCAGGGCACCAGTGCTAGGGATAGGAGTCCCCATAACATCTGGCTGTGAAAACCAGCAGGGATTGCATCCAAGTGAGACGGAGGGCTGATAGAGTCCCAAATGGTCCTGAAGCAGTCCACACACAGGCTTGCTCACA
The DNA here is from genome assembly GCA_004026545.1 of Mormoops blainvillei. Taxonomy (NCBI): domain Eukaryota; kingdom Metazoa; phylum Chordata; class Mammalia; order Chiroptera; family Mormoopidae; genus Mormoops; species Mormoops blainvillei. The sequence continues at coordinate 17,321 of PVJD01005149.1, read as the reverse complement.
AACTCACTTGCTTGGGGCACAGAAGCAGCAGATTAAAAAGTGCCATGGACTCATGTAGAGGAAGTGAAATGACCAGCTTCAGGGTGAGGGATGGAACAGCAGGAGTCAGGGAAGCCCTCTCTGAGGACTGAAGTGCCAGCAGGCCCCACTGTTTCTTTGTTGAGCCTTCACCCCACCCAGCCTACAGGCACAGGTGGGCACCAAATATGAGGGTTCCATTAACCTAGTTAACACCATTTGCCCTGCCCTGGAAGTTCCCTGAGACCCCATCGCTCCCACATTTCATGACTGGCCCAAGCGTCTTCCAGTGGCTTTCTCACACAAGCAGCCTGTCTCAACTCATACTGTGGACTTGCCTAAAGTCTCTCAAAGGTCCATAAACCCCAAAAAAGCAGCAGCTGGCCTTGGCATGCTCTGTACCTCTTGCTAAGCAGCTCTAAACCCAGCACAAGTGGCAACCATTCTCAACTTGCATTGTAACTCCCATTGGGTGGTCCTAAGACTGCATTAAGCTGCGGCCAGTGATGGCTTGGAACATAGCTTCAACTAAGTGGTCACAAACCCAGCAAAAGAGGCAGTTGACCTCAGCTCCCATTGCAGTGCCCACCAGAGGGAACCAGGCACAGCGCTAGTAGCAGCAAGCCTTGGTTCACAGCATAGCCTCTCCTAAGTGCATCCAAACCCAGGACAGCCAGCAAAGAACTGCAGATCACTTTGTAGCTCCCACCAGGGGGCCCCAAGCCAAGCACACATGACAACTGACCTTGGTCTGTACTGTATCCCCCGCAAAGAGGCACAGAACCAACATATCTAGCGACCAGCTTCGAACCACACCAGAGCACCTCCAACCAGGTCCACAAATGACACACTTGAAGGGCTGACTCAGCTGGCACCAGGGCCCAGCTATAGCCACTCCCACTCTATGGGGTCAGGCCCTAAGAAACAGCTTAGTGGGCACAGCCAGTGCTCACAGTGAGTCAGCCTGAGGGTTAATCCCACCCACTGACATGCCAACAGTAATCAAGGCTCAACTATAACAGGAGAAAACATATAAGCCACATAAGGCCACTCAGCTCAGATGAACAGGTAGACTGCTACATAAGGCCACTCTGTCAAGACTGGGATACATAGCAAATCTACTTAATATACATAAATAAACACAGGGAGGCAGCCAAAATGAGGAAACAAAAAAACATGTCTCAAATGAAAGAAAAGGACAAAACTCCAGAAAAAGAACTAAACAAAATGGAGGCAAGCAATCTACCAGATTCAGAGTTCAAAACACTGTTATAAGGACACTCAGTGAACTTAGGGAAAGAGCAGATGAGCTCATTGATAATTTCAACAAAGAGGAAACGTAAAAAAGGACATAGAAAACATTAAACTCGGCAAGGTAACTCAGTTGGTTAGAGTATTATTCCAATACACCAAGGTTGTGAGTTCAATCCCCAGTCAGGGCACATACAAGAATCAACTAGTGAATGCATACATAAATGGAACAACAAATCGATGTTTCTCTCTCTCTCTCTCTCTCTCTCCCCCATCTCTCTCCCTCCCTCCCTCCCTTTCTCTCTCTAAAATCAATAAATTTTTTTAATTAAAGAAAACATTAAAAAGAACCAGTCAGAATTGAAGAATACAATGACTGAAATGAAGAATACATAAGATGGAATCAATGGCAGATTAGATGAACCAGAGGACTGAATCAGTGTTTGGAAGACATGGTGGAAAATACCCAATCAAAACAGCAAAATAAAAAAAGAATTTTAAAAAATGAAGACAGTTCAAAAGACTTCTGGGATAACATCAATCATACCAACATTTGCATCATAGAGGTACCAGAAGTTGAAGAGAGAGAACAAGGAGTTCAAAACCTATTTGGAGAAATAATGACTGAAAACTTCCCCGAATGTGGCAAAAAGAAATAGACATACAAGTACAGGAAGCACAGAGAATCCCAAAGAAGATAAACCCAAAGAGACCCACACCAAGATACATCATATTTAAAATGTCAAAGGTTAAAGACAAAGACAGAATCTTAAAAGTAGCAAGAGAGAAGCAATTAGTTACCTACAAGGGAGCTCCCACAAGACTGTCAGCTGATTTCTCAACTGAAACTTTGCAGGCCAGAGAGGGGTAAAATGCAAGACCTGCAACGATGGTGACTCTACCCAATAAGGCTATTGTTTAGAATCAAAGGAGAGGTAAAGAGTTTCCCAGATAACGAAAAGCTAAAGGAGTTCATCACCACTAAACCAGCATTATAAGAAACATTAAGAGACCTTTAAGTAGAAAAGATCAAACATATGAATAAGACGACATGAAAGAAAAAATTACCACTGATAAAAGCAAACAGTAAAAGCTATATATAAACCAACTATAAAGCTAAGACAAAGGTTAAAAAGCAAAAGAAGGAAAACCATGTGTAATTATAATAATAAATTAAGGATATATACACAAAAAAGAAGTAAAAATAATGACAAAAATATAAATGTGGAGGGGATGAATAAAAATCATAGCGATTTTAGAATGTGTTTGAACTAAGCAAACATCAACTTAATATAGACTGCTATAAGCATATCTTGGTATTTCTGAAGCACATGGTAGCCACAAACAAAATCTCTACAAGATATATACAAGAAATAAAGAGAAAGGAATCCAAACACAGAACTACAGAAAGTAATCAACATAAGAAAAGAGAGCAAGAGAATAAGAAAGGAACATAGAAGAACTACAAAAACAATCTGAAACAATAAAATGGAAATAACTACTTCAATAACTACTTTAATTATAAATGGACTAAATGTTCCAATCGAAAGACATAGGGTGGTTGAATGGATAGGGGAAAAAACCAAGATACATGCATACGCTGCCTATAAGAGATCCAGTTAAGATTTAAAAACATACACAGACTGCAAGCAAAGGGATGAAAAAAGATTTAATGTAAATGGAAACAAAGAAAAACAAGCTGGGGTAGCAATACTTATATTAGGCAAAACAGACTTTACAATGTGTGTTGTACCAGAGACAAAGAAGGAAAATTCATAACACAAAGGGATCAATCCAAAAAGAGGATATAAGTCTTGTAAACAGCTACACAATCAATGTAGGAGCACTTTAATATATAAGACAAATATTGACAGGCATAAAGAGAGAGATTCACAGTACAACAGTCACTCATAGTTGAGAAATTTAGTACCCCATTGTCATCAACGGATAGATTATCCAGACAGAAAACCAACAAGAAAACAGTGGCCTTAATGACATGTCAGTCCAGATAGGCTTAATTGATATTTTTAGGACATTTAACCCAAAAGCAACAGAATATATATTCTTTCAAGTGCACTGGAACTTTTTTCTAGGATAGATGACATCCCAGGCCCCAAAACAAGTCCAGCAAGTTTAAGAAGACTGAAATCATATCAAGCATCTTCTCCCAACTAAGGTATAAAACTAGAAACCAATTACAAGAAGAAAATTGCAAAACACACAAACATATGGAGGCTAAACAACATGCTACTAAACAATGAACAGAGTAACAATGAAATCACAGAAAAAAATCAAGATACCTTGAAACAAATAAAAATAAAAACACAATGACCCAAATTCCATGGGACACAGGCAAAGCAGTTCCAAAAGAAGAAATTTATGGAAATTTATGATCTCAGGAAACAAGAAAAATCTCAACTACACAATCAAACCTTACACCTAAAGGAACTAGAAATAGAACAGAAAACAAAGCCCAAATTGAATAGAAGGAAAGAAACAACACCAGAGCTGAAATAAACAAACTAGAGTCTAAATAACAATAGAAAAGATCAGTGAATCCGAGAGTTTATTCTTTAAAAAGATGAATAAAACTGATAAAGTTTTAGCCAGACTCATCAGGAAAGAAAAAGAGAGAGGGCTAAAATAAAATCAGAAATGAAATAGAAGTAACTATTTCACGTTATGAATTTATTAATATTTCTCCTAATTATTCCATTCTGCACTTTTTCTCTGTTTTGGTATTTTTTACCTGCTTCCTAATTATATATATTTTAAGAGCACTGTTTCTTATTAAATTTAATTATGTAATATAAAAAAATAAAATTATGGCATCCAGGTGATAGCTTTTTCTTCCTACAAGATTTTATTGTCATGTGTTTCAGAAAGACTTGGATTGAAGGGCAATAAACTGTAGGTCCTGTGGGAATTTACAATAAAGTTGGTGCCAACAGTTTTCTTGAGAAGTTTTAAGTCCAAAAACCTCAAATTTTAAGATGCTAAATTCATTCCTGCAATGAATTAGCTCTTGTTCTTAATTTTTCATCTCTGTCTTGTTCCGGGGCAACATTTTTATTCTAAAGGGAAACTTAAAAACATTGGTTTTTAAAAAGAACTCTTTCTCCCCCTAGCAGGATAATTTTTAATCTGGAGCCTTCATGTTGACTTATATTATAAATTCAGCTTACCAGTCCTTAGAGGCCACCCTTCAGCTGCCATGCTGTGGAATGGTGTCACCTCTTGTGATGGCAAAATTCATCTCTTAAGATCATTTCATTTTCTGTCCCCTCTCTTAAACTCCATAACATGAAGACTCACTATGCCCCAAATACCATTTGCAGAAACATGTTATAAAGCCATAAAGCTCTCCCAGCCCCAGCCCCAGCCCCAGCCCACCCCTCTGTCCCTCTCTTTTCTGTCACACACACACACACACACACACACACACACACACCATATACTACAAATACATGGATCTAAAAAGCTGAGCTCCTTTGAAAGGCTGATAGGCAAAAATGGCTCTTCTCTGCCACCACTCCAAAGTCCCACCTATATCACGTCTCCCCTCTCACTCTTCTGACCTAAAGCCTACATCACAAATGATGGCACCTCACTGCAAAAAACTCTTAGCATCAAGACAAGTCACATTATAGCACATTGACATCAGTGCATTACACATAGCACATTGCTATTTTAACGTAAACAGAAAGAGGAGTCTTGAAAAAGAAATTGCTCTGAAAATAGTAGCTACAGAATTCTTCATTCTAAATAATAAAGAAAGTTTGACATAAGCAATCACTAATATTATCCAATATAAGTAGATGAAAATGTGCAAGCAAAAAAAATAGTGCTACAATTTTCATTAAAGGCAGCACAAAAGCCAGCTCATTTTTTTTTCAATCAAAAATAAATTGGACTTCTAGTTCTAATGCCAATTTACCATATGGAGTGTTGACATGAAACTTTCTCATGAATCCAGATTACTGACTTGTAACTAGACAAACCCTCTCTCTTAAAATAGTACTGCAGATTTTTTTTTAAGTAGCTGATCTTTATTTGCTGTATTCTGAGAGGTCAACCCTAAAAGATAACAAACTTAAAGTAATATATCAATTAATTCAGACTTCTGCATAAGAAAAGTATCATTGCTAGTAAGATAGTAAAGGCTACCTTAACGTTGCTTTCTTGAGAAAATTCATTTATTTCTATGGCAAACTGTACTTAACAGTCATTAAACTGGAGAGGAAAAAGGAAAGTCAGAGCCAAAACAAAAATTCATAGTGATTAAATCTGTCTGAATCACAATAAGGTTGTAACATGTAAAACCGAATACAAAACAATCAGCATGTCAACTAGTTTTAAAATAGCACATATGCAGAAAATGTTGGTTTCTATAATGTACCCTTGATGTCGCAAGATTAGCAATAAAAAAAAAAAAATTCCCAGGAATTTCAATGAAGGAAAACCATTGAACAATGACACAAGTCTCAAAAATATCAAGGAAATGTAATCCAGAAAGAGAGAATCCAAACATTAAAACTATTATTTGAGGAATGGTCTTTACAATACAGCATTGAACTCAAAGAATCAGAAAAAATATAATTTAACTTAATTTACCAACTTTCTTAAAGTACACATCAGCCAGTCTTTGCTTAAGGTTCTTTACATTCTTCTGTCACAACTTCAGTCTCCCGTTCATCTGCACGTGAAAAACAACAACCAAAGTTGTTAGGCAATCAGAAATGTGTACATTATTAAGAAAAAATCATTCAGCCTATGTAACATTAAATCCTTTTACACATGAGACGATAATCACATTTTCATTTAATATTTATTGGACAGTCATCACAAGCTGCACACAAAGTTTACAAGAAAAAACAAAAGATAAGGTGCTTGCCTTCACTGAGATCACAGCTGACCAAGCACCATTTGGTTTTTGAAAACTAAAATGATTATGGATTTGGAGACAGCATCAAAAAACATTTTTTTCTTTAAACTAAGTTTCTGGAAAGTAGGGCAAAACCAAAAGTAAATACATTTAGAATAGGTAAGAACTGGTCACCTTTCATTTCTTTAAAATTATGACACTAGCAGAAATGGAATGGAAATATTCTTCTGCCAGCCTTAGTGAGAAGGTTATCAGAAAAGGCAGAATTGACAACAGAACCAAAGAAAAGAAGACAATAAAAAAGAATCAGAAGAAAATGGAATCCTCAAACACTGCTGGTGAGAATCTAAAATGGTGCAGCCACCTTGGAAAACAGTCTGGCAGTTTCCAAAAAGGTACCCATAAACCCAGCAATTCTATTCCTAGGCATATGCCCAAGAAAGAAAACATATATCACCCAGAAACCTGTACACTGATATTCATAGCTGCATTACATATAACAGCCAATAAAGTAGAAACAACCCAAATGTCCATCAAATAAAGAATGGATAAATAAAATGTGGCATATATCCATACAACAGTAAAATATGATATTATTATTTTATTCAACAACAAAAAATAATGGAGTATTGATACATGCTACAGCATGGCTGAACATTGAAAACATCATGTTAACTGTGTGCAGCCAAACACAAAAAGCCACATATTAAATGACTCCACTTTATATGAAATGCCTTGACTAGGCAAATTCATAGAGACCAGAAGTAAATCAGTGTTTGTTTAGGGTTGGGGGGGTTAGGAAAAATGGGGAGTGGCTGCTAATGGGTACGGCATTTGTTTTGGGGGGTGAAGAAAATGTTGTAAAATTGATAGTGATAAAGAATGCGCAATTCTGTGAACATACTAAAAACCATTGAATTGTATAGTATTGTTGAACAGTGACCAAAACAAGTTACACGCATATCATTATCCCTGGAACCTGTGAAAGTTGCCACACTTGGGGAAAAGGGGTTTTGCAGATGTAACTAAGCTAAGGATCTTGAGATGAGACTATAGATCATCTTGGATTATCAAGGTGGGCCCGTTATTCAATAACAAATGCTCTTATAAAAGAAGGGCATTTGACACAGAGAGAGAGAGAGAGAGAGAGAGAGAGGCAATGTGAAGACGGACGCGGAAGAGTGATGTGACCCCAAAGCCAGGAAGCCGAAGAATGTCACGGCCTGAGAAACTGGGAGGAGGAAGCATTCTCCTCTAGAGCCTCCAGGCAGAGTGTGGCCTTGCTGACGCCCTGGTTTCAGACAGCAGGCCTCCAGCACTATGAGATAATAAATTTCTGTTGTGATAATTTGTTGTGGCAACCATAGGAATCTAATACACGTTTATAAAATATATGTCAACAGTTATTTTTTAAAAATCCACCGAATAATTATGGGTAAATGATTTGTAGTTGCAGAGAGTAAAGTGAAAAATGTAGTAATATTGTCATCCCATGGAGAAAGAATATTAAATACATCCAAAGGATATAAAGGAAGTTGGGGTAGATAAGAAACGGACCACAATATCCCACACCTAAGATGAGGACTGATGAGACCATGACCCCATGCTTTCATAAGTGCTATTCTGCCTACCTGCAATGTTCTCCTTCTTACCCACTCATCCATGGAGGCTCAACTTCAACTTCACCTCCCCACCCCTAGTTTTCATCATTCCCTCTGCAGTGCTGCCATGTACGTTGCACTGAAACTCTTATTATACTTCTCCCAGCCTACTGCGATTACGTCTGACCCTGCTGTAATTATCAGCTGACATGCCTGCCTTCATCAATAGACTATGAAATAATTCAGTGCAGAGATTATGTCCTACTCACCTGCTACCCTAGAACAATGTCTTTGGGAAACAAATATGATGGAGCCCTGGAGCAGCAGTGTTACACAACAAAATCACCCAGATCCCGTCCCCAGGGACTGACTTTAAAAATGCTGATGCCTACAGCCAACCCTTAGAAATGTATTTAATTCCTCTGGGATGGAACCAAAGCATGAATGTTTTAAACCTCACCAAGTGATTCTAATGTGCAGCCAGAGGTTAAGAAGCGCCACCTAAGGGGTAGACTCAGAATAGCTTAAATGTCAGACAGATTCGAGGCAGATATCAAGTAGAAAAATCTAAAAATCAAAAGCATACAAAGCATAGATGATCCCATACTCACTACATGTGTCTCCAAATAAAATATTTACCATAAAAGAGTAGAGAATTCAAACTAGAGTACGCTTGTTCTCAGTGGCTACAAGGAAGGTTAACCAAAGGAAGGGCAACAGAGTTGGTTGCAGAGATAAGAAAACAACTTGGAACAGGTATTATCTTCATCACAATGAAATTTAAGAAGAAAAGCAGGGATTAAGCTGATGGGAAAAAAAGATGGCTTTGGACATTATTTTCATCACCATCATATTTGCTAGTATTTTTTTTTATAATCCTGAAGTAGAGTAACTAGTAAACCATCTCATCCAGAGCTTCTCAGAATGAGAGATGCATACAAACCCCCTGCTGGGGGCATCTTGTTACAATGCAGACTTGGATACGGTAGATGTGGAGCAGGGCCTGGAACGTGGCATTTCTAATAAGACCCCAGCCAGCAACTGTTGGACCATGGGTCTAGTCTACAGCCATGATCTTCAGTAGCTTTTCATTTCACCCACTTTGAAGGAAGCAATGGAATCAGAAGTTCCCAATAACTGATAAAGTGGTAAGTACTACAATTAAATATTAAAACTCTCCAATTTACCATTGTTCACTTGATACTACTAACAAAATGATGAATTGATATTTCATAAGTAGAGGAAATAATTAAATATTTGCATGAAAAGTCTATATCAAGAAGAACTGGATTAAAGAAAATTAGTTTCAAAAAACCTAAAAAGATAAACTCATCAAATATAAACTTACTATATAACAGAGTCTTATATAAAAATGAATTAACACTAAAAATTTCTAATATGGCAGTTCTGATAATTTGATCAAACAACTGGATGAGGGCTTATTAAGTTACTAAGACCATCTGTGAAGCAATTAGCAGCCTTGGAAAAGTAACTGAACAAATAACTAGGAAGCCTGAAGGCGCAGACCGGTTGAGAGTAACAGAACTCCATCAAAGCAATGAGTTAAGCGTTTTCCTAAGAGCAAGCCAAAACTTTTTTAAAAGAAAAAAAAATTCAGCTAATAGTGCTACTATTTTTAGAATCTCACTGCTTCACTGCCAATCAGTAAGACAATATTAAAACAAAGAAAAGTTTCTCAAAACAATCTAGTTTCTCTGAAACTACTCAGGTCATATAAGCAATAACATAAACTAACATATATCCCTTTCAAACTGCAACATCCTTCCCAAAAGTAAATCCACGTGTAACTTGGCTTCATCAAACAAGTTACAAAGAGAGCTTTTGATGGGCAGAATTTCAACATAAAGTATATTCAGACTGTAAAGTTGCCATTTTTGGTAGAACTTGTTCTATCTGAGGACAAGAGGGTAACAATTAGCTTTCTTACAACTAAGCTGAAATCCGTATTTCTCAAATATGCACACCGAAATCTTGTGGCTTGCATAAATTTGACAGGCTGAACACTCCATACCAGAGACTCTGATTTCAGTGAGTCTGGCTAGGAATTTGGACATAGGTATAAAACAAGCGAAAAACTCCCCAGATCCCGATGCTCATCCTGGTTAGGAATAATGCTCTGTGGTTTGTAACGGTGTCTCTCTAACTTCATATAAGTATCACCAGGGGCACATATTAATGTGCCAATTCAGATGCGGTAAGTTTGACGTGGGACCTGATGAGCCCCCAGTGACTGGGCCACACTTTAAGCAGCGAAAGCCGATAACATGGGATGGAAATCGGAGGGCTCCAAAGGGCCAAGAACATGAAGCACGGAAGACCAGATGGGGGCCATGTCCCCCTGGACAGTATACGCCCTTCCCAAGGGAACATCTGCTGCTCAGCTTCCCTCACTGATGGAAGGACCTGCCTATTTGTTAGAAAAGTCATAAATCCAGGTTTTAGTGGGGAATCTCCTGATTACATGTTAAACACCTTGTAAGTCAACCAAGCCCAGTCACTGATCTAACTAATCATTTATGTGAATTTTCTAATTCAATCCTTATTTCAGCCCTATAGGGTAAATATTGAAGCCATCTTATCTTACAGATAAGGAAACCAAGGTGTAGAGGAGAGAGCTTAAATAACTTGCCTAAGGTCACCTGATGCTAGCTGAGCAAGGATGCAAACCCAGGTGCGCCTCACCCAGAGCCCATGCTCTTTACCTCCGGGCTGGACCACGCTGACGAACGGGCAAGCCGGGCATCCCTCTGCTCATCCAGGTACTAGTCTGTCCTCTCTTAGCTTTGCCTTTGGGGAATTAATTTGCTCTGTGGTTTTATGTTCTTAGTTTCCATTTAGAGCAACCAACCATCCCAGTTTGCCAGGGACTGAGGGTTTCCTGGGACAGAGAACATTCGGTGTTAAAACCAAGATACTCCAAAGCAAATCAAGACATTTGGTCACTCTAGTTTTCATTTAGGGGTATTATTTTTTAAAACAACCTTATCTGAATTATTTCTTGAATTTATTATAGAAATTTTTAAGACCAATATTCACTAAATGGGTCCTAAGGGAAATTCCCGTTTTCCTTGAAGAATTAGCATAGTTCTGCCTTGCTTCTTTACTACATGACTAACTTCGTGTCCCTTTCTGCCCTATTCTAATTTGTTATTCATATTTTCCTCCTTATTATATAAATTTCTGTTAATAACTAGCTCGAATCGTTAGTGGCAAAAAGAGAATAGTGTACTTTGTTTATTATCTAGAAAGCAATTCAGCATAAGATAATTTGATTAAGTAGTAGACTAACTACAGACCTGAAGTGTTTTCTTTCTGAAAGAAAAGGCCAGTGTACTCAAAGGTGTCTCCAAGGTTGATGACAAGGAACACTTACTCCCCAACCTTCTCACACTTCCAGGTGGAGGAACCGATAGTGGGAAGCATCTGGCCAAACGCCACCCCCCACCACTCTTCCCATGGGAAGAAGAACCAGTTAACTGACTGGTGGGTTTGGGTGATTCAGCCTCTTCCTCCAAGGAAAGCAGTACCCCACCCTAAAGGTGCTTCTTCGCTTCTCCATACTACTGGTTCTACATAGACAGGTTCCCATAGGTGAGGCTTGATTTTTCACCTCTGCCAGTGACTGGGCGTGTACGTTTACTTGGGAAGGTGTAGCATTGGGAAGACTGTTTGGCTGCCTACCTAAGTCACAACAATCCCCTACATTTCATTAGCAATAAAGCTGATCTCTTTGATCGCCATTCATTGGAATCCATCTATTATCTTTCAGTGGCTTCTGATCTGGGTGAGGAAGAGAAAATGCTATTTACAGGTTCCCTAGAATACCAACTGTGAGTGACTACAACACTAAACTTACTGGACCTTGTACACAGAAATTCAAATAGCAGTAGTTACCAGTAAGCTTAAAGTACAAGTATGAACCATTATGCATTTCACATTTGAAACTTCATATAACTGTGAAGTACGTCCTTCTTTTCCAATACAACCACTTAAATTGGTCCTCAATGCCATTAGGTTTGCTTCTGTTTTTTAAGTGTTATCTGACTCTGCCTTTTGGAAGCAGAATTTTAATATTTGTAACAGGCCTACGCTCATCAAAGAAAACTACATATTAATAATATTTTCTATTGGAAGAGAAAAATGATAAGTGGTTTTTCCTCTCTGTCTGCTCACAGAAGTCTGCTCTGAATCACATTCACATGTATCTGTTTCCTGAGAAAGAGCCAAAATATAATGACAGCCGAACACACTGCAACTCCTCATTACAGTTGCATCTAGAAAAGGTTTTTTGCCAAGAAAAATGGTTTAGCATTCAGTTTTGGTATTCACTTTTGTAGAAATGTAAATGTAGAATTTAGTATTTTAGAACAGAATTGATTAGCAAGTTATTTGAATCACTGTAAATGCTGAAGTTAGTAAAATTTTTTAAAACTCCAACTTCAGATATGCTAACATGCACTAAAATGATAATTCCTTGAAGTTTTTTATGTAATAAGGAAATAAAATATGGTTCAAATATGTGCATCTATGCCATCTTAATGCTGCATACTCACAAGGGCTATAGTCACACAGTAGAATTATCTGGTGCCATCAGAAGCATGCTCTGTGGGGTTAGAGGTTAGCAACCAGAGCTTGTTTCCATTAAGTCACTTTAACTTCTAGCTCATTCCATGCTCTATTCAGCAACAATACACACCAGTTCACATGGAAGTAAAATCATATCTTAGCAAAGCACTGTTCTAACCCTTCTCCTGCCCCCACAAAACACACACACACACACACACACAGAGGAAGACCACTCAGCCATAAAAAGAACAGAATCTTGTCATTTGTAATACATGGTTGTACCCTGAGGTTATTATACTAAGTGAAATAAGGCAAATGGAGAAAGACAAATACCGTATGATTTCACTCATATGTGAAATCTAAAAAAACAAACAAGTGAATAAATAAAACAAAACAAAAACAAACACAGACACAGAGAACAGACTGGTGGCTGCCAAAGGGTGGGGTTGGGGTAGGCGAAACGAGTGAAGGGGGTCGGCTGTATGATGAAGGATGGTAACTGGAATTCTGGTGGTGATCACTTTGCCGTGTATACAAATATCAAATTAAAATATTGTATACCTGAAACTTATGTAATGTTACATACCAATTTTATCCCAATTTTTAAAAAGTACATGTATTAATTACCATTAAGAATAATGTGTTTCATGAAAGTACTAATCAGAACCTTGATCTCACATGAACGTTGGTAAATATGTTCTTCTGTTTGTATGCTCTTAGCCGACACCACCTGTGACTCACAAACATACCTCCACATCCTACTTTACTTTAAACTACAAGATCGTAAGACCTTTATATTGGGATACTCAGTAAGAATTATTCACCAAAACACACATTCTCCAAGCCTTACCTGTTTTTGGTTTGTCTGAAGAGCTGAGTTTCAGATGCTGGTCTTCAGATAAAAGGCTCACATCGATGCCATACAGTGGATCATCCAAAAAAGAAGGCCTTTTCAGTCTTCCAATGCCAACAGTCTTCGACATAAAATAATCCTCTGTGTCACCAATAACCTTGTCATTGGAAAACTGGAGGCATTTCATATTCTCGGCTTCAGCGACAAGAGCCTGCGATACGTAATGCCCGGACAAGGCCCGGCTGAGATAGTGGCCTGCGGACGGTTCACGTTCCGCAGCCTCGGGCATATTTGCATCTTCCCTCTCAGTGCTTTTGACTTTTGTTTCCGACTCAGTCAGTAACTCAGAGAGGACAGACCTGGAAAGCTGGGGAAACTCTGGTGTTACATTCTCCATGTCTTTCTTTTCTCTTTCTGAGTAAAGTCCAATCATGGATTTTTGTTGGAATGTGCATTCATCTAGAAGACGCCTTAACTGTTCCTCAGAGAGAAGTGATGTTGAATCTAACTGATGAAACAAACCAAAAGTTTTCAGAGTCAATTGACTGAGTAAACATTTATCTCTGGTAAGCTTCTAGTAATACAATACAAATCCAGTGCCCAGAAACCCCTTACACAAAACAAATAGCAAAAGCATTCATTTTAAGGTATCCATAATCGCATGAGAAATCTAAAACATCCCTAGAGAATAAGTTTAGAATCAATCACATACTCAAATCCAGGCAAAAGTCCCACAACACTGATGAAAATGAATTACTTCACCAAATTAACCACTAACACTCTCTCTACGCATATCGGTAACTCGAACTGAAATGGAGATATTAGAAAAGCACCTTCAATTTTATAAATCTTGGAACATCACATAGGGAAGTGAGCAACCACCTCTTAGATAAACTGCCAGGAATACTGCCATTATCTCCAGTAGGTGTTTCTCTGTTCCCTTACCCCCGGTCCTCAGTGTGAACCCCATCATCACCCAATTCCTTAAGGAAAAACATCTCAGGCAAACAGGGCAGACTACACCTGTCCCTAGGGATTCATCACTCCTATGTCTGTCCACAACTTTCAGTAGACAATACCACTGCAGACAGACAGGAAGGGTGAAGGGGTGGCACATCCTAAGATGTGCAGTTGCCTCAAAGCCCAAGGTCCAGACAGAAGCCAGGGGCATTCCAACAGCACTGCATTCCAACAGCAGTTTTAAAAGCTGAGCAGCTGTATAGTAAATAACTGGGCATTCTTGACACTTGAATATGGAATACATGCACAGGGAATGGAAATAAAGCATGGTATAAGCACTGTATTGTAAAGTGGAAAATGCGATGTCTTAAATAAAACTATTAAACATTGGCACACGCACACAAAAAATAGTGAGAGGCCTTCACTGGCTTCATTGTAAATCTGCTTCTGAGTGCTCCACGACAAAGCATAACACATTTGAGTCTGAGTGTGCACAGAAATATGCCCGACTACCATCATCCTAACCCTCTGGGGGAGGAAGCCTGATGGGAAAGAAAACACGATTACAACCTGGGCTTTGGTCCAAGCTTTGCTACCTTATGCACGTCACCTAAGGAGCCCATCTCCTTCAGCTAGGAAATGAGGACTTGAAGAAGAGTATTTCTAAATTCGCTTCTAGCTATTAAGTGATTTTTTTATGAATTACTACTTTAAAATAAAAATAAATATAAGAATAAACTGTTCTACTGACATTAGAATATTGCCTGAGTAGAATTTATGAAAACCATAACAAAAAGTGAACTTTGTTTCTTTAATTTCTTTACAATACTAATCCTGAACTCAAAAAATAACTAAAAATTCTCTGGTCTCAAAACATTATAAGTAAAAGTGAACCAAATATATTAAGACCTCACATTAAATTAATTTAATTACAGTGTTTCTGGTGGCAATATAGATCAGAACCTTCAACACAAGTTGTCTTTCTCACCTTTTGATTCTCTACAGAGCCTTGCCTACAGTATAAACTCAGCAAGTCACTGCTGTGGGAATCAAATGAATTAAGGTTGCTGAGTGTTTTGAAATGGCTAAGTACTACATTAACGTGTTAGTCACATATGCCGAACTGAACTCAACTAGGGCTGGATCACAAGCATTTCTAAGTACCCTTGATAGTTAAGGGACCATAACACATTCCCTTTATCCAAATGGCTCTGAAACTCCGAGCTGGGGAGTTCCAAGGCTGAACACACTGCAAGCACAGTCAAGTAACCATCCGTTCAAGTATTCGCCTCAAAGTATTCATCTTTCACGCCAGTTCTAATTTTCCCATAATTCATAAACAAGTTATTATTCATGCTATTCCTGTCCTTCATAAAATTCATCAGAGTGCATCTCAGTCTACATTTTCCCAAACCAAAGCCCAATCTATTTTCTCTCCTTATATGAAAGCTCCTCTCTTCCCATCTTCATTTTAGCAGCCTTTTTATGGACCTTCTTTCTTGTTTTAGCCAAAATACACACATTCCACAGTCAAAGGGTAAATGTATTAGATTTTCTCATCAGGAAAAAAATTAGAACACTTGTGGCATTGTTGCCCCTGCATTTCGCTGGTCTTGCTGGCACTCCAGGTGATATCTTAAGAATAGTAATAACTAGCATTTATTAACCACCTACTCCAGTATATATTACATGTATCAATTCCTTTAATCATTGCAGCAAACCTACGAGGTAGGTACTATTGTTGATTCCCATTTTGTAGATAAAGAAACTGAGAAATTAAGTCACTTGTCCATGGTCCTATGGCTACTATGTGGTGGACCTGGGACTTGAATTGGGTCCAGAGCATATGGGCCTAACTACTAGGTACATAGCCTGTCACCCTACATGAGTTCTCCCTCTGCCACTCTCTAGATATCCTTTTTCCAACTGAAATCCATTTTTCTATCCACTCCCTCAGATATAAAAGCATTTCCTATAGAGTATTTCACTTAACTTTGGTTTTTATTACCCAGACTAGCTTAGTGTCCTGTGCAAACTTATATAGTGCCCTCTCTTTTGGTTCATTTCAGAAAAACAAAAAAGACAACCCCAGCTCCATTCCCAGGGTACCTACCATTTACACTTCTCCACCCAGATAAATACCAGTTTGGTGTAGGAGCTAAATCTGATGAGGAGTGCAACTTGTAATTGCTGGAGATGGATCGCAGACTGTAGATTACCTCACCCTCATCCTGCCTCCCCTCTTATGCTATATATCCAGAGTTTCCCCAGCCATAAAAATCTCCAGTTATTTGGGCACAGCATTTGTTGACAAAGCAATTAAAGTTATGTCTCTGGTGCAGATAATCAGAAAGTCCACCACTATAAACTAGCAGAGGCAATCTTGTCCTTTGATGTAAGCATATGTCCAATGTTGGGTGGGTTCTTTTTTCCCACAGATGCTGAGTTCCTAAAGACCCACCCTATAAAGCCAGAATGATTAACAAGAGTATAAATAGCTTTCCACGACATCAAGTTCTACTTCAAAATAAGCAATGAGAAAACATCCCACCCTTTGTTTAATTACTAAGATATAAGTTTACAGCTCTCTGTTGCAGTCACTGCTGGCAACACCTAAGTAGCAATTTGTTTTAGTCAAGGTTTTTTAGCCGTAAGGAATAGAAATCCTTATCTTTTAAAAAAAGGCAGGCAGCAAATCCTTAACCTTTTGCTTTTCTAGAAAACCATCTCAAGTAGAGGTGAGTGTTATAGGCTCTAAGAAGTCATCTCATGGATACCAACAAGCAAGAAATGAAGTCTGGATAGGCCTTTGGGGTTTGGAGTTGAGAAGCCACCAGAAACAAGTCATGTGCTTCATCATTCTCTTACTGAGTCCCTGTGGTCTCTTAACCCTCTGTTTGTCTGATGCATCCTCCTCTCTGCAAACCAGCCTTCTCTGCTTCTTGAGGTTTTCTGCTCTCTCACAGCCTCAGCTCATCTACGTGGCACAAATTGACTTTGGTCTTCATGCAACATGACCTTAAAAGTCCACCACCCACCAATGTCTGACAGTGGTCTCTATGTCCATTAACTCAAATTTCCAAGCAAGATAAACTGGCTGCTCACTGACCAGATTATAAACTGATAATGTCAGTGTCAAGTGTTCACCACTAATCCAATCACCTGC